>CAUYRT010085392.1:0-10323 GCA_963574885.1 Lepilemur ruficaudatus
CTTGCAAACAAGCCAAGGTGCCTTGACCCGCACTCGGGAAAGGGCAAAGGAGGAGACGCACTCGTTAACTCCCTGAGGCAGAGCAGTGAGAACCAGTCCATGTTGAGACAAAAACATTCTGGGAACAGAAAATAGTGGTGGGAAAAGTTGGGGTAGACTGGGACAGATGCCAAAAGAACAGTGTTAAAAATAAAGTGCTGCAAGCAGGAGATTGCTGCAGTCTTGTATCGTTTCTGTGTGTCTGTTGCTTGTTGTCTGTCTTCTATGTTCAATTCTCCTTCCCAAGTGGAGCCACAACATAGGGATAGTTGCATTTCTTACTTTACAATCTATATACTATTTATTTCTCTTTTTTGACTATTGCCTGGGCTAGAACTTCCAGCACTATATTGAATAACATTGGTAAGAGCAATTATACTTGCCTTGTTCCTGATCGTAGGAGGAAAGAATTCAATCTTTCATCTTTAAGTATTATGTAAGCTATAGGGTTATTGCAAATGTTCGTTATCAAATTGAAAAAGTTCCCCTCAGTTCCTATTCTCCTGAGATATTTTATCATGAAAAAATATTGAATTTTGCCAAAATTGACAAATTTTTTCAGCATTAATATGATCATGTGATTTTTTTCTTGTCTGTTAATGTGGTAGATAATATTGATTTATTTTAAAATATTGACCCAGCCTTACATTGCTGAAATAAACCTTACTTGGTCATGTTTTATAAATCTTTGCATATGTTGCTGAATTCTATTTGCTAATATTTCGAGATTTTTTTTTTTTTTTGCTTCTATACACAAGAGGGATGTTGGTCTGCAGTTTTCTTTTTTAATATTTTCACAGTCTGCTTTTCATATCAGGATAGTTTTATGAAATAAAATGGAAAATGTTCCCTATATTCTGGAAGATAATTTGTAGAATTGGTACTAATTTTCCATTAAATATTTGGCAGAATTCTCCAGTCAAATTACTTGAGAATTCACATTTTTATTTTGGGCATATTAAAATACAGATTTAATTTTCTTAATCATTATAGGGCTATTCAAACTTTATATTGGGTGAGTTGTGGTACTTTGTGATTTTTGAGGAATTATTTCATAAGTGGTCATATTTATGTTGTTCATAAAATTTCTTTAACATCCTTTTGATATTTGTAAAATCTATAGTATTGGTTGTTTGTGTCTTGCTTCCTTTTTACTCTATGTTTCTTGCAAAGGTTTGTCAATTTTATTGATGTTTTCAAAAATAGTTCTTGTTTCATTGATTTTTTCTATTATTTTTCTATTTTAAATTTCATTGATGTATGCTCTTATTTTTAGTATTTCTTTCCTTCTTCTGGTTTTTGGGTTTGTTTTGCTCTTCTTTTTCTACATTCTTGAGTTAGAGACTCAGATTATTTGAATCATTTTCTCTTTTTTTATAGCACTAAATGTAAGCATTTAGTAAGCTTACACTAAATGTAAGCATTTAGTGCTATAAGTTTTTCTCTTAGCACAGTTTACTGTGTCCCACAAATATTGATGTGTTATGTTTTCATTTTCACTCATTCAATGTACTTTTTGATTTTCCTTGAGACTTCCTCAGTGACCAATGTATTATTTAGAATTGTGTTATATATAAATTTTGAGAGATTTTCCATTTTTCTGTTACTGATTTCCAATTTTATCCACACTTTATATAATCTCAATTATTTTAAATTTATTTTAAGGCTCGTTTTCTAGGTCACAATATGGTCTATGTTGGTATATGTTTTGTACACTTGAAAAATAATATATATTCTGATGTTTTGAGGTGGAGTGTTCTATAAATGTCAATTAAAGAACATTGTTGTAATTTTTTATATACCTGCTGAATTTATGTCTAGCTGTTTTATCATTGGTGAGAGAGGAACATTGACATTTCCAAGTCAGTTGTGGATTTGTCTATTTCTTCTTTCAGAACTGCAAGTTTTTACTTCACATATCTGCAGTTCTGCTGTTTGATGCAATGCTTCTGGGAAGATTGACTCTGTTATCATTATGTAATCTCCCTCTCTTTGATAATATTCTTTGCTCTAAAGTTTACTTCATCTGATATTTATTAATATACCATCCCTGCTTTCTTTGATTGTTTGCATGGTATAGTTTTTTTCATATTTTTACCTTCTACTTGCTTATGTTGTTACATTTAAATTTCTGAATTTCTTGTAGAGGGCATATAGTTGGGTCATATTTCTAGTCCGTTCTGCCAATCTCTGTCTTTTAATTGGTAGATTCAGACCATTTATATTAAATTTATCATTATGTTGTGGTTAAGTCTGCCATTTTTATCTTTTGTTTTTTTTTCCTTTGTTTTTCATTTCCTTATTTTTCCCTGCCTTTCTGTGGGATATTGAACATTTTTTAGATTTGCTTTTTGATTAATCTGTAGTGTTGTTGAATGTATCTCTTTCTATGTTTTTTAGTGGTGCTCTAGGTATTACATTATACATATATTAATTTTAACAGTCTACTATCGTCATTATTTTCCCTTTTTGGGTGAAGTACAGGAACTTTACCTTCCTTTACGTACCTTTATGCTCCCCCATTTGTATTATAATTATATTAAGTATTTTCTCTACATATATTAAGAACTACCATATTCAGACATTGTTATATTATCTAATTTGCGAAGTTTAAAGCTATTATGGCTTTGAGTACTTTTTCAGGCTTACCTATTTTTCCCTTTCCTTCCAGAATTCCAGTGTCATAAATATTAGAACTTTTTTTTATAGTCCCACAGGCCCGAGTCTCTGTTTATTTTTTTCAGCCTGTTTTCTCTCTGTTGTTTAAATTGAGTAACTTCTATTGTCTGTTTTCCAATTTACTGATTCTTCTTTCTGTTCCTTCCATTCTGCTATTGAGCCTATGCATTGAATTGAGGTTCTTTCTAGCTATTTTATTTTTCAGTTCTAAAATTTTAGTTGGTTCTTCTTTACTTCTTCAGTGAGATGTTCTACTTTTTTACTTTCCAAGCATTTCTGTAATTGCTAATTGAAAATTCTATATAATGGGTACTTTCAAATCTTTGCCAGATAATTCTAATATCTTTCATCTCAGTGTTAGTGTCTGTTGATTGTCTTTTTTTCATTCAGTCTGAAATCTTTCTGGTTCTTGGTATGATAAGTAACTTGATTGAAACCTGGACATTTGAGTATTATGGTATGAGATTCTGGATTTTATTTAAATATCCTGTTTTTGCTGGCTTTCTCTAGCATGGTTGTAGGAAGGGAAGTGAGGGCATCATCTTCTTACTGTCCCATGGAAATAAAAATTGAGATTTCCTATGTGGCCTTTGTTGATACCCAATGTTTGGGGACGGGGGGTACTTTTTATTACTGCTTTGTGGGGATGAGACGCTGAGGGTTTGAGCTCCACAATAGGCTCCCAGTGATAACTCTTTGGTTGTGAGGGGTATGAGTGACTCATTACTTCTCTCCACATAATTTCCAATCACACCACCCAGAGGAACATTACCCCTAGAGGGTGGTGAATGTCATGGATATCACAGATGTCCTGGCAAAAGCCTGTTCTCTCCAGCCAAAGACCAGGAAAGAAGAGGATTAGTCTAGGAGGACAGAAAGATTGTAGACTACTGTTCTACTCCAGAAAGATACCATTATAAAAAATAATAGTCTCAACCACTCCCATGCCAGTAAATGCTGATAGGGGAGCCTAACTTCCACCCTCAGAAGCTGTAAGGAGGATGTCTCAATCCCATTCTCACCTCCATCTCCCTAATCCTAAATCTCAGCCCCTTTCATGGTGTCCTTGAAGACCACCTCCGCCCCGCAGTAAGGGGACACCCCTCCCCTTCCATACTGGAAAATAATCTTTTTTTTTATGTTTTAAAATTATATAAAGCATCTTAATTGAAAGCATATATACTTAGGAAATTCAAATCATAAACTGAATACCCAATTTCTTGAGAAATAAATTATAAAGGGAAAATGGTAGATTGTTATCTCAGAAAAGAAAGAAAAAGTCAATTTCTGTTGCTCTAAATAAGAGACTATTTCATTAAGTGTATTGCTAAATATTATTCTAATTGTACCATTATTTTTCAAAATAAAAAGAAATGTGCATTATTTAAATAAATATAGGAGAATCAAATACATTTAGCAAAAGTAGTATCTTGATCAAGCCTTTCCCTGTTATTTTTCTGACTTACTTTCTTTTTAATATTCAAGAGAAAATGGCTGGAAAAGACAGATTTTTGAGATGGTTTGCATATTTCTCTATGATCTCATATTCAGATTCAGATTATATGCAGATGTGTTAGCTACCAATCATTCTCCAAAGATCTGCACACATTTAATTCATGGCAGCTTAAAATTTACAACTGTGAATTCTAAAATATCCTTTTGGATGGTACTCATGTCTGTAGGAAACATTCTTAGCAATAGAAGGGGATATTTCAAAATTAAATGACATTCATGGCCAATATAATGATTTCTTCCAAGTATAATAAAGGATCTTTGAAATGTCTGTGAAAATAGACTGAAATTACATAAACTATGGACATAACATATAAGGGCTGTCTGGAAAGTATCCAGCCATTGCTAATATGTAATTTTCATATTACATGGCTGGATACTTTCTGGACAACTATCTATAGTCATGTGTTCCTCCCTACTGAAGAACTTTTAATCACCCCATAAAAGACATGTATATTTTATTTATAATAATAAAATTATACTTTTAAAAAATCAAGATCATTTTATATAAATTAAATTAAAATATTTTTATTTCTACTATTTTTTAATATCATTGACAATTGTTGAATTAATTAGTGATATATGAAATGAAAATTTTATAGAATTAAGATTTTTCTCTTCATTAATGTTTACATTCCAGTTTATAGAATTGGTCAGTTTTCAAAAATCATGGCCTTTCTTCCAATCATTTCCTGGTATCTAATAGCAAGTAGAACAAATTTTGTTAAATATAATATTTTAAAAGGGCAAAAATTTCCATTTTTGAACTTTAAGAAATTGAGACACAAATAAACATAGTTTAAAGTATCTGAAAGATAAAATGTTCTATTCAAGAAATCCTGATTAATTTAAGCGTGGAGTGATTTTTTAAAAAATTATAGAACTAGTTTAAAGATCTCAATTGTTTTTATTTTCTAGACACTTTCTAGATGTACAATTGCTAATGTTAGATTTTCTAAACAATATATGATGGGTGTGTTTTTAATAAATATTCTGCAAAATGTGTGCAGAAGAATCCATATATAAGGAAATAAAACTCTTTTTTTAAAGAGCATCTTGATGTGAATCAACCCCAGTAGAACCACAGAAGCTTCTATGAATGGACAGAAAATGAGCAATGAGTCTCCCGGATAGAAGAATCATCCCGAAAAAAAAAAATGTGTAATTTTAAATGCCACTGACCCATAGGGCAACAATACAATTCCTGTCATTGACTTAAAAATATTTTTTAAGGTTACTATACATTGAGTTAATATATTGCTGTTGTCATAAATGCAAAAAAAAAAAAAGAAAAGACAATAGCAATAAAAATTTTAAGGATCACATTTTATAGAAAGGTCAAGAAACTTTTAAACCCAGTAGTTATTGAAGTGATACAGAAGGCTAAAAAAATAAATTAGTTCAAAAAGGGCATACATTCATATTTTTGCCACTAATAATACAATAATCTACTAAAATAAAGTAATAAAAATTAAAAAGATAAAATATAAATGTTGCACACCACAAACACACATGCACACACACCAAGCTTTTAATTCAGTTTTCCCCAAGAAATATCACTTTGTCACTTGAAATTTATTAAAAAAATAGGATAAACTTGGTTTATTTCTAAGCATGTAATGAGTCTCTTTAAATGGTTGTCTACCATAGGAAGCGGTGCTTGATGGCAAATGTGTGTATGTGTGTGCACGTATGTATATACCTATATATCTGAAGTGATTCTTCCACTAGAAAATGTTTCAAAAAAAATTAAAAACTTGAATTCTTTAAGCCATGTTAAGCAAGATAATACGCTGTTTTTCATTGTTAGTTTATTTCATTTACTTGTCTAATTTAATAAATAAATATTGATATAGTACTATAATGTGTCCAGTATTGTTAAGATGCTCTACAAATGCTCTAAAAACATACACATGCTCTATTTGTATGTTAGCTCACTTCATCTTCACAACAACTCCATCAGGGATCATAATTATCCTCATTTTAAAGATGAGGAAACTGTGGTACAGAGGAAGTAACTTGTCTAAGATCACACGGCTAACATACAATACAGGATTTAGCCTAGGGCTTCTGTTTCCAGGACCCATGCTTCCTAACAATTGTATGCTGCCTTAATATGACAAATATCATGACTTTTTATGTTCGACATGAGTAATATGACTATGCATATGAATTTATTTTATTTAACCTGACTAAATGCAAATTCAGCAAGCCCATTACTTTTGGATGGCTAAGGCAGCTACCCTAAAGTAAACTTGCTTATTTATTTATTTTGTTGGAGCAAAAGATTTGGTAGCAGAAGAGAAATACATCTTTTCATGTGAGAAGCTTAAGAGACCAGTGATTTTATGAGAGTTAGGAGAAAAGTTGATGACTACAGAACATAAGGCAGTGAAACCGGTGAGTTCTGCTTGTGAATGTCTGTGAAACTTCACCACTAGCTACAGGATTTTCTCAGCCTCTGTAATAAAGGCTCTCTCTTTGATATATCAAATACTAATCTAAGCTCTCTATGTCTTTTTGCATTTTGATTTATTTATTCCAAGTCATATCTAAGTCATTAATTCAACAAATATTCCTCTGAGGGCATTTCCTGTAGCCCACCCCCCTGGAGGGAAATCCTACCTGTAACTTAGCTCAGTTAGGAAAAAAAAATCAACATTATCTAAAATGATAGAGTGTTTCAATTTCCCATCTGTGAATATTATACACTTTGTTGCAGAAATAGTAATAAATGTCATTATAAAACCCATTTCAGAATTCTGAAACACACATAATGTGGTTTCAGATAAGCAATTGATGATCTATACATGTTGACTTGGATTATTTCTAATCATTTTCACTTGTATTACCTACTCTGCATCATGGCCATCTTTCTCTTGGATTACTAACATTAGCCTCCTAATTGGCCTGGTAGCTCGGCCTGGTAGCTCGTCCCCTTATTCCCACCCCTCTCAAATACACAGTTTCTTTCCCAAAAAAGTATCCAAAATTATTTTTCTAAAATATAATTCAGATTATTTTTTTGGCAAACACTCCCATGTAATGAGAAAGGTCCACTAGTTTGTGATGTCTGACAACCGCTTGATGTAAGACCCATTCAAAGCTTGGATGGCCCGTCAAAGTCTTCCCGCTTCCTCTCACCAGTTCGCTGCCTCCTTAATGGAACCTCAGATACCCCGTGTGTCTTAGGTAGTTAAAGTGCCCCTTATGACAAGCTGTGATAAATTTAGAAAAATGAGTTCTTTTTTAGGTGGCTCCTAGAAGAGGAGCTCCTGCTGGTTAGGGTTAGGTACCAGGGTAAGAAGGAAAACACAGGCTATCTGTTTGCTAATCAATTTTGCCCAAAGACAAAGCAAACTTTCTCTGGTTTCTTTGTGGTCCTACCTGAGGCAAGGAGCTCACAGAAGTTAGGCTCCTACTCTCCCTCAGACACTGGAAGGTAGCAGTGTTATCTCCCTTGAGGTTTACATTTCAAAATGATGACCTCCAAAGCCCTGGAGAAAGACAATCCTGGGTTATAAAACTTTCAAAGGGCTCTTTAAAAAAAAGATTTACATCTCAAAAGGGAAGAGATTACAAGTTTTCTAAAGTAAATACTTCAAGAAAAGGAAGGTCAGGAGCCTAAAGCCAGGAAGAAACCTGTCTAAAGTTTAGTCAAGATAGGGGAATTTGAAGGCTGTCTGGGTCAGTATTAAATCTTTGAAATCTCGTATGTTTGGAGTTTGTCTTGTCATTATCCAGCCATCCACTACATTCCTGGGTGAGCAATGGGAGGGTATATTTAAATGCCAGAAAGCAGTGGAATTCTTTATAATCATTCTGTGCCAAGAAAGGCAAATTCTTTTGAGTGGAGGGATTGATATTAGTAATATCACAAAACAAATACTTATGGTTAGTATTTACCTTTGTCTGATTGTTTTAAACTATAATAATGTACTTGTTCATATTCTTAGCTACCCATACAATATAAAATAATTATACTTTAGAAATGATTACACTTTTTGATATTGTTTTGATATTCTTATTTTAGAACTCAGAAAAAAGCTGACAAATTCGTGATCTGAACTCTGATTATGCACTAATGTAGACACTTGTGTACTCATTGCCCCGAATAGATATTTATATACCATGGAAATAAAGAATATATATGTTTATAGATAATTTGAGGAAGAAAGAGTATTATACACTTACATATATGCTAACATTACAAAGATTTTTAATTTTATTTTCTTTTCAATTGTTATTAATTGAGGCATCACTCGTATTAAGATTATCTTACAAGGAAATACAGTTAAAGTTACTAGTCATTTATAATAGATCTCTTTGTATACTTTCTTGTAACTGAAAGCTATATCAATGTAAAAGAGATAGTATTTTCTTAGCTAAAAAAAGTGGTTAAGTGAAAACTCGTAAGATTACTTACTCGTTTTGTGAGCAGGTTTATGTCACAAATATAAATTTAAAACTGAAGGTAGATCCATAAAGAAAGCTCTAATTACAATATAAAAACTGTCTCATAGTCGCCTCTTCTGAAATGAAGTACTGGGAATTGTGCTTGATAATTATTTTTATTGATAAAATTATTCCATCTAATAATTATAGATGCACATTTTTATTGTTAATGCTGTAGGATTTACATATTTTTCAGAAGTAGATGTGGCTTAGTGCTATAATTCTATGGTACATGGTATTGCTACAGACAATTTGCAGAATTCTTTAGTTGGTTAAACCAGGAGGCACTGAGGAGTATCCTTAATTCTGTTTTCTTCCTATGAGAACCGGCATTGGAACAATGGGGAAAAAAAATCCTGTACCAACAAAGTAATGTTTAAATGTTATTATCCACTTTCTTGAAGATAACAAATTGGTCAAAAAGTCATTAGGAAAATATGGAATGTCACTTTATGTCAGATTAGTAACTAAGTATAACAACACTTATTTTACAAGCAGGAAAGTATTATTACAAAGTAGCAGGGACTCATAATGTATTAGTAAATGTCTGTTTCTATATCAGCAAATTCCAAATCACTGGATTTCTAATCTTCAGTGTCCTAACTGAAACTTATCAACTCGTTCCTCAGATATTAGGAAGTTTCTTTGAATCAATTTACTCGTCTCTATCAAGCCAATCATGCCTGTTGTTCACGCTAATAGTGGGTTATTTTAAAGATTTAATGAATCCCAGGACCTACATCTTAAAATCAGTACTCCCCAGTATGCCATTAAAAACTTTCTCTTCTACTTCAGTGACACCTTCTAAAGTTCTTGCCTTGAAATGCCTAAACTAGTTATAGCGATGTTTTTGTTTCTTATATTCGTTTGGTTTTGTAAACCAATTTGCCTTATTACACAACTTCTTCCCTCATGGTATTTATTTTATCATTTAATTGTAATTTTACATCCATTTGTGTGATTCTTTGACTATTGTCAATCTTTCCCAATGGATTGCAAGCACCTTCAGGCAAGTGCATCTCTCTGTGCTTACTATTTTATACCTTTAGCGAAGTACATGTTGGTTGAGCAATGGACAAGATAATCATTCAATAAATGAAGATAATACTGCATACAATGTGTGCCACATATAATACTTTTGGGATTGGGTTTAGTAATTCTTCTGTTTTTTCATACAGTAATTCCCTAAGATACTAATCAGTTTTAAAATGTTCTAACAAAAACTTTGTTTAAAATGTCAAATTATTTGTTAAGGTGGTAATAGGTTTGGAATGAGTGATTTAGTCATCTTTATTAAAAACTGTATGCCCACGTGCGCATCATTTTGTTAGAAGACCAGGAGGAAAACGTAATATTAATACATTTTCTTATGGAGGTAGAGTGGGCAGTGTCTGAAAAAAGAACATTATGAACAAAACCTATTCACTTTAGATGTAATTAACCTCTCAGCACCATCTGAATTATTAATGTAATGGGATTATTATACTGTACTAATGTATCTGAATTTCTATTAATGTTTTCTCCACTAAATAAATAAAAGTGGTTGAGTAAGAGATGACAGTTGCTTTAACTGCTCATTGTGAATTTCTTTCCTAAAGCTGTGATAGTTTGTTAAATACAGACTGTTAAATGGGTGAT
>CAUYRT010085395.1:0-27112 GCA_963574885.1 Lepilemur ruficaudatus
ATATTTTAAGTTGTCCAGCTAATTTCTTTCTATTTGTAGTAGAGACGGGGTCTCGCTCTTGGTCAGGCTGGTCTCGAACTCCTGACCTTGAGTGTTCCTCCCGCCTCAGCCTCCCAGAGTGCTAGGATTACAGGCGTGAGCCACGGGGCCTGGCTTATAGAAACTTTTAAAAGTCCTTTAAGATGTGACTATGTGGATCTAATAAATAATTCAAATGGTTTTGCTCTTGCTTTGAATGGGTTTTGAACATCAGGAGAGTTTGCCTGGAATTAAAAATTGTTGTTTTTTAAAATTCTTGATGCTAGTAGAGAGGCATTTATCCGAATACAGTGGGGAAGACTAGAAATGTTGCTTAGGGGGATTTTGTAGGAAAAGTAGGCCCAACTCACGTGAAAAGTGGGCTGTGTGAATGAGGACGATCCAAGAAGTCACGTTAGTGCCCTCGTGCAGTTATGTGACTTCTGTGCTGGTTCAAAGGTGAACTTTTGAGGAGGTGATTTTTTGAGAGGTGCAGAAGATAAGGGGTTAAGTTGAATAAGTGTCCAGAAATTTAAGGTTTGGGACCTTGAGATGTTCGTAGATGTCTCTTGCTGTGGAACAAGACCAGGAATGTTGCCCAAGTTGTCTATAGGAAGATAGAAGAGGTAGCTTTGGTCACTCAGAATAACAAGGAAAAATGATTTATTCATTTAAAGGCATTTTAAAGCTAAGTCTTTGTAAAACTTTTGAAATAGGCTGACTTGAAAGCAGAGAGAATGTAATCAGCTGTCTTTAAGGGGCATATCGCGGTGGTTCTTTGTGGTAGGGCAAAGCAAAAGTATCTGACTTCAGACTGGCTGGGTGTGTGTAGGTGCCGAGATCTGTCTTTTGAACTACGGTAGCTGCAGTGTTTTTGCTCTCAAGCATGATATAGAGTGGCTAGCTTTGATTTGCTTCCTGCCTGAAGCCTGCTTTGGGTGAATTTAAAAACCTGTTTGTTTCTCCCGTCAGCCGGCCTTACCCATAATTCCTGAACTTTGATTATGGGGGTTATTATAGGACAAGAGCTTCTTTGTAAAAGAGCATGTTTAATACTCTGGGGTCTAGCGTGACTAGCAGATATAAATTGTGTGGAAGCAATTAAATGCGAAGGAAATGTCTTGTGGGCTGAATTTAAACGTACAGGATTGTGGCATTGATCTTTTTTTTTTTAAAAAAAAAACTTAAACTGAGAAGGATGGAGAGAGAAAAATAAAGGAAGAGAGAAGGGAAATAGGCCAAGAGAGTCAGGGAAGCACACAGAGACAGAGAAAACGAGTCATTTTAAACATTTGGTTAAAAGTCCAAAGTCCAGAGCTAGTATTATGCGAGTTATGCTAGTATTATGCCATTGCCCTTCACATGAACTCTTTAAAAATACAAATGTCACGGAATTATACTCTACTCTGTGGCTTGTGTCTCCTAGGCAGTCATCTTCATCTCAAGGCCTATGTGAATATAACAATGGAGTGATTTGGGGGAATATGTTAATAAACAGGCCTGAAGGAAGCTCCATAAATGATTAGGGTTCTTTGTTCTCCACTTTTCTCTCTATTTTGTGCTCATGGCCACTGCATATTTCATACAGAGTGGCTCATCTTTTGACTTCTGATTAAGAGGATTGCGGTGTTTCTCTCACTTGCCTGGAATGTCTTCCATCTCTGTACTTGGTCTGTTAGGACTTAGCCAACTTCATCTCTTCTGTCAGGCCTTGTTGGACCAACTGGAAGGAATCTCCTACTCCAGATCCCCATAGTAATTTGATCTGTCATGGTAATTTGGAATTTAATAATTTCTATTGTCCACTAAAATGTTTTATAAGGCTTGTTGTTAAATGAATGGGTTTATTTCATTTTCCCATCTTGTCAACTATTAGAATAGGGAACTGGTGTTGTATTGTCCTTCATGCCTAGTACATATTGGTACTAGGGAACATTTGTTGAGATCAAACCCTGATTTAGAGCGTGCTGTTGAAACAATCAAAATGTCACTGGGTGGTCAGACGCAGAAATGGAGGCTTTTAGGTTAGATGTAATAGTACAACAGATTTTATTTGGAATCGAGTTTAGAAATAATAGGTAACCTTTGATTATTTGCTCTGATAGAGAGTACTTATGCTTTATTTTCATTCTTTATACTGTGAACCTCTTTGGAGCAAGAACCAAATCTTACCTGCCTTGTACTTCACCAGTGCCTGGCCCAAAGCCTGGCACGCATACTAGGGATTCAGTTAACATTTGCTGAAAGAAATATACATTGATTTTTAAAATTTCTTCATTATTTAGATCTTCTGGTGATTCTTTCCTATGCAGTAAGGCAATAGATATTTACTTAGCACATGCTTTGTGCCACATACTGGCACTGTGCTGAGCGTAGTGGGTCCTTATACATTATATTTCTCTTTGAAATGTATTCTGTTCTTTGTATTTAATTCTGAGTCTGACTATAAAGTCCGAGATATCACTTCCTCAAGCAAAACAATGAAGATTCGAGAGAGGAAAAGTTGCTGGGAATGATCCAATATATTCATCTATTCCTGGATTATTTCCACATTCCACTTGATGGTGGAAATTTACCACCTGCTTCTTGCCTGTCAAATGATCCTAAGATTGTAACTTTCCCAGGGGACCTGGAGAGGTAAAGTAGGCTGTTTAGGTTTCAAAGAACTTTTTAGGATGCAAAGTAAATAGGGGAATTTGAGATAGCAACAAAACTGTAATTAAGCAGATTAACTGTGTCAATACTGAGTACAGAGATGTCAGAGGAACTAGTTAATAGCAAGTATTTAAACACAGCCTCAAGTTCCTTCTCAGTGGTATCACCATCATCTACAAACAAACTTGAAAGGAAGTTTAGCCAGATAAACCTGGGAGAAATTATTCTCCAGGGAAAATCACATTCTAAATGACACATTCTTTATTAATATCTTCATTAAAAAAATTTGGCTTGGGTTCTTTTATTCTGTACATGTCCCTTAAGATCACACAGACCTAAGATTTAATGAGGTTGTCATCTTTTCAGATCTCAGAAAAGTGGAAAAACGAGTCCCCTTCTGACCAGAATAAAAGGAAGAAGAATTTAAAATTATAAACCAGTTTTACTTTACTCATACGTGGTCATATATTTAATTTCAACATTATCTGTTCTTTTATTTAAAAATTGCCCAATTTATACATGAATGCCTTCTTGCTTTAAGAAATCCAACCAAAGTGATGGTCTCTTTTGACCTTCTGTCCCCAATCCTGCTCATCTCCCGAGAGGGTGAACCCCCTCTCAGATAAGGGTCTATCCTTCAGACATGTGCTGTAGAAACCTATGGTTGAGATTTTTAAAAAATATATTGTACCTTAACTTCCTTTTAGTTTTCCACTTAAAAGTATGTTTTTCCATGACAGTAGCTAGAGATATACCTTAGTATATTATCCTATTGTATAGCTGTACCACAGTTTATTTACCCAATTTTTTTAGTAATGGGACTGTAATGTTATTAGTATTTAAACCTCATCTGAAAGACCTAGTATAAATTGAATTCTTGCTTCATTTGAGTTTTTCATCATTCTGAAGGGAGATTTTTTTTTAGTAATTATCCAAAGACATGAGACTCAACAGGTCCAATTACTAAAAATACATTGCATTTGTATGATAGTTTAAATTTCTTTAAAATATGGGGACCCAGAGCACTGTATCCCTAGCACTCTTGTGAGCTAGTCAGGGGAAGGGGAACACTCTCAAAACCACATGAAGATGAGGGTAGAGCAGGGGCCTGTTCTGCTGATTTTAGACCGCTCAGGACTCTTGGGTCAAGACCACGGAGTGTGTTCCTCCTTCCCACTCAGGAAAGGTGAGGATCTAGTCTTCTAGCCCTGCTCAGAGCTTTTTGACCAACATTGTCAATTCAGGATTTGGCCTCAGTGTCTTTAAGTTGTGAGGGGACAGGCATGGTGAGGACTTACTGTGACCAGGCCTGGAGGGTGAGCTACTGGGAAGCTGGGCAGGGAAGAGGCCCCGGTTCCTGGGTCTAAGGCAGTTCCTGGAAAGGGCGGCTGTGAAAGGGTGAATGCCAGCTGAGCATGGCCTCAGGGCATGGGCCACCTTGTAAACAGGAGCTCCACAGGTGCAGGAGGACCTGCAGAACAGCAGCCTGTCAGGTGCAGGGTCTTTTACTTGCTTCTTGCATGTTGTTCAATCATTTCTTGTGCATGGACGTTGGTAGGAAATAGCCATTGTTCTGTTTTCTGGTATATTTCTCCTTGAAGGCCCATCCGCAAGGGCAGGGAGCATATCTTATTCTTCCTAGAACCTAGACCCTAAGGATGAATGAATGGGGAAAAATGAGTGAAAAAAAGTTTTGATGGGAGATGTTGCTGCTACAATTGTCCTCAGAAGGTGAGTCACAGACATCTTAATACCCACTTACATGTATTTACTCAACAAACACGTATAGCTCTACTTACACTGTGCCAGGCATTGTTCTCACACTGTCCACATTTAATTATCTCAACAACTGTCTGACAGAAACACTATTTTTATCCCTACTCCACTCAGGAAACTGAGGCACAGAGCGTTTCAGTAACTTGACCAAAGTCACTCACTAGTAAGGACTTAAGCCTGGGCAGTCTGGACCCAGGGTCACCCTGACTGTCCTTTTCCCTCCCTCAGGACTTGACATAGTTGGGTTTTTGTTGTTTTCCCCCTTTGGGATCTCTCTACTTTCCTTCTTTTCTCTCACTTCCTGCCTGACTATTCGGCTTTTAGGGTCTTCACCTCCCCTGAACCTAGTTTACAAGCTATTGGATATGACTTCACTGTTTCAGGTTTGAAAAAGCTGAAGTAGGTTTAAGCTCTTTGGGGCCTGCCATTATTATACCTGGCCTAGCACTGAGCTGGGTCCCCGGGGGACATTGAGTAGTGGGATTAGTAGGCAGAGTACATTAGGACCCTGATTTTAGACCCTAATATTGGGCTTGCTGCTTAGTTTCTTCACCCTTAAATGAGGAACATGAAGGGAGATAATAGCCAAAGTTCCTTTCAATTTACTTAACCAGTTACACTTATTTTTTAAAACAGCTTTATTGAGATATAATTTACATACCATATAGTTCACCCATTTAAAGTTTTTAATTTAATAGTTTTTAGTATATTCACAGGTAGGCACAACCATCGCCATGATCAATTTTGTAACATTTTCATCACCACAAAGAGAACTCCCTACTAATGAGATAGTTATTATTAACTACCCCCCCCATTCTCATCTTCACCAACCTTAGGCAACCACTAATCTGCTTTATGTCTCTATAGCTTTGTTTATTCTGTACATTTTATATAAATGGAATCATATAATATGTGGTCTTTTATGTCTGGCCTCTTTAACTTGGCATGATGTTTTCAGGGCTCATCCATGTTATAGCATGGATCAGAACTTCATTGCTTTTATGGCTGAATAATATTGTATTGCATGGATATACCGTATTTTGTTCATCCATTCATTCGTTGATGGACGTTTGGGTTGCTTCCATGTTTTGGCCAATTACATCTATTTTTGAGGGGAAAATGGCCTTCCCTTGAGTGGTTTCTACAGTTGCTAACAGCAGTTTCCCTGTACTGCTCTAAAAGCAGGAATCTAGGCCTAATGGCTATGTTTGCGCTGTGTGGATGGACAGGTTGGATACTTGGTCATCAGCGCCAGAGAGCAGTCATAGGGAGTACTTGTGAGCTTTGACATTCTGGTTTGAATCATGTCTCTGACACTTAATAATCTTACACAACTTCAGCAAGCTCCAATTTCCTCATTTGTAAAATGGAAACCACCTTGCTTGTTTCCTTAGAGTCAGGGCCAGTGCAGAGGAACCTCATAACTATAAAAATAAATAAATCAATAAATAAAAAGAAGTTATAAAAAATGCCTAAAATTGCCAGTGTTATTAAGGTACAGGGCCTCATGACCCTCTCTACCAAACAAGGAGCCCAGGATCACCAGCCTAGTTGCAGTAACCAGGGTGGATCTACTTAATCTTGTTGGGACAATTAGTGTCCCCTTTGTGTGTGTTAATGGCCTTTCTTGATGTTGGGTCTAGATCTTTGCTCTGGTCACTGCACCATCAGGCCATTTGAGAAGAATGACTGTAGCACTGAGTGGGCATTGTTCCCTCTTTGAGAAAATAGAGAAGGAATATATTTCATTCTTTTTGGGGATAGGCAAGGATTGCTTCTTTTGTAGGCTTTATCTGAAAGTTGTCTCAGATTGTAGCTGGTCACCTTGAACTTACTTATGGTTACTAAACATCTATTGGCTCTTATATAGGGGGTTTGTACGTGAAGACTGAAAAGGCCTTTTTTGGTAACTGAGTGAATGAGAAATGAAATGTTAATTGGATCCAAACTTCACTTGGAAGGCAGTGTTGATAACAATATCACTGATTTGGCTAATGTTATTAAGAAGCAAGGAACCCCACAATTTTGGATTTTAAGCAAGGTTTGCTCTATACCCAGAATAACAATTTTTTTTAATTGTTTTGAAGTAAGGAGGTTTTAGAAACATAAAACTCTTACATTTATGACAGCAGGTCTTTTCAGAGAATGAAAAGTAATCTCCTCATCTAAACTTAGCTTCTGCTCCTATGATATTGATGGGAGGTTGAGAATATTGATTGTGGGATATGTGAATCTTTACTCCCCTTCTATTCTGGCCCAGGTGAGTGGGAACAGGTCTTGCCTGGCATTCTTATTGCTAGCTTGACTGGTGCTCAGTAACTGTGAAAAGGTCAACATTTCCAGGCTGACATGCTGACCAGATTTTCTGTGGGAGAGCTGGACAAAAGAATATTTGTTTCTGGGAGACTGGCACCTCTTTTTGTCCATTAGTCGGTCCTTTCCATCTTTAGCCTGTGACCCTGTCAGAATTAAGTAGAGCTTAGAAACAAAAAAGGAATGAGTAAAGGAAATTTAGTTTGTTGCATCTAAATTCAAATTGTGCAAAAAAAAAAAAAATGGGTGAAATGAGAATGAACATCATTCCTGGGGTGACTTCAGGAATCTTTGGTCTACACCATGACCCTGGAAAAGGAAGGTTTAGTCATCTTGAGTTTTTAGCCATTCTCATTACCTTAGGCATTTGTGACTCTGCTTCCCATTTATTCTGAGGCTGAGGTGCCCTAATTTACATGCGACCTTCTGTTTGCCACCCCAACAAGGGCACAAGGGTCTGGGCATGTGATTGAGGTCTCACATGAAGGAATAAACCCTGGCCCTATATTTCTGGCTCACGGCTGCCAGGAAAATACATGAGCTGAGCAGGACCAAGTTGGTCTGCAGGAAGTGCAAGAAGAAATTCTAATCATCCGTCCCCAAATGGAGGCATATCCTGTCGATGAGGTGGCTAGAAAGGGAAGTGGAAACAGTAAATGATTTGTGAAAATTTTAGATCTTCGTCCCTGGCAACTGGTCTGAGATAAGTTACTGGTTTTCTTTTGTCGTGGATAGAAAACCTTTTCTCTATCTCTTCGTGTTCATTGCTAGAGCTGGAGACAGAAGCAAAATTAAAGACTTTAATTTTACACAAGTTATTTTGGGACTACCACTCTTAAATTATGGTTCACTTAAATATTAGAATATTACTTACTGCAAAAATAATTTATAATGATAATTGGAAATTTTTTACAAAAGAAAAAACCCACTGGAAATATTGTTTTAATATCCTTCAAGTTTTTTCCTACGTGTTTGCGTATATGGTTTTTATACTATGATACATTTTCATAATCAGATATTCCATAATAGATGGGTTGGCTGATTTGAAAGAATTTTTTTTGTTTTGTTTTATTCTCTAATATGTGCCATCACCCATTTAAAAGATATAACAGCTTTTAATGCATTATTTAGTGCCACTCTTGTCTAAAACAAAAGATGTTTATCAAAGATTATTGTGGTACAGAAGGATGTCTTCATGACTTTGTTTCAGTCCTCACCAAGACAATAGATGACAAGTTACATGTATTTGGAAAACATGAGAGATTAGATTCGGAAATGACAAAGCACAGGAGTGATGGTGGAGAAACCACAGGGTCCGTGGAAGGAGTCTTTGGTGGCCACACTCAAGTGCTGGTTGGGGTTAGCTTGGCTTAGCAGGTTCTCTGACCTAAGGAATACTGAATAGTTCTTGTGATAGATTATCTCCAAGGTTCTTCTCTGTGAGGGTGTAAGTGTCCTAAATAAATAGGCAAGAAGTATAAATATAAGTACTTTTGTACTTTTTTTTGCCTGAGGGGCTCTGCTATAAGATCAAACATAAATGTTTTAGTTTAATTGAGAAAGAAATGAAACTGATTTTTTTATAAACAGCAGTATTTATTTAAATAGGAAGTCTAAGGCCTTTCCAGTAGGAGTTGGGGAATACTTTTTTCCTCTTAAGCCTATGCTGTACAATTAAGGAAAAATATTTTTTCTCTTACTCTTTTCTTAAAATACTTTGGAGAGATTACTGCTAGAAGACTGATCTATAACACTTGTATCATTGGATTATAATTTGTACTGGTGCTAAAGTATGAACCAGACTTGATCTAGGTAACCATTTTTACAAACCTCCAAAAGCTCACCTTGTCTTTCCTGTTGGTGAGAAAGACACATGGCAAAAGATACCCCTGGGGGAAGAATTAGCCTATCTTACAAAGTAATGAACAATACCAAGAACCAAAATTTGACTTCGGGGCAGCTGTTTCTTGGAACAGTATTTATTTGTTTGGGTTTCGTCTCTTTTCTTTTCTTTTTCTTTTTGAGACAGAGTCTCACTCTGTTTCCTGGGTTAGAGTGCCTTGGCATCAGCCTAGCTCACAGCAACCTCAAACTCCTGGCTCAAGCAATACTCCTGCCTCAGCCTCCCAAGAAGCTGGGGCTACAGGCATGCACCACCATGCTTGGCTAATATTTTCTATTTTTTAGTAGAGACGGGGTCTTGTTCTTGGTCAGGCTGGTCTCGAACTCCTGAGCTCAAACAATCCGCCTGCCTCGGCCTCCCAGAGTGCTAGGATTACCGGCATGAACCTCTGCATCTCGTCTGTTTTGGTTTCTTTAAAAAAACGAAAAAAAAAAAAAACCAGGCTACACTATATGAAGAAGGAGACCTACCGTAGAGAGCTTTGTAAATCTTATTAATGGAGAGAAACCCCTGTGGTTTCATGGGCCATACATCATGGTTGTCTCTGGTTGGTTTAGCACAGATTTTTGACCAACTTGATTTTGGGGATGCCCTCTGTAGCCATAGCACACTCTCTTCAGCTATCGCCACCTATTCCTTTATTCCTGGTTTCTCTAGCATTTCCAGGGGCTGCAGGGAAGGGCTGATATAAGGCAGCTGGCATACCTTCCTTTCTCTCCAGCTTTCTCACCCCACTGAGCATAAAGAGTATTTTTTTCCCATAAAAATTTGGTGTTCCTCTGCTCGTTGCATTTTATTGCTCTGCATTGAAATTAAGGGTTGATCAGCCCGCGGGACACCCCACGTGGCTGAAAATGGGGGTGCGTGTTTCCCAAAGGAAATGTGAATTGTGGGCAAGAGAGAAGGGATAGAATAGGTAATGGACGGTCAACAACAGATGTTAATGTTAAGAAGGGCTGCTGGATAAAGTATAGCTAAAGTTAAATTTGAATTTCAGGTAAAAATAGGTAAATTTTTAATATAAATGTATTTCAGATTTTGCATGGGACATATTTGTACTAAATAAATTACTTGTTTATCTAAAATTCAGATTTAACTGGGCATCCTGAATTTTAATTTGCTAAATCTGGCACCGCTAAATCCCTAAGAAACTTCTCATGTCTCATTTCGTGGTTTTTGTCAGTCTCTTACCTGGCCTAAGAATTCTTTGCTTTGGAGAGGTGCTAGGGAGTGGCACAGTGGGCAGGATATTACACTGGCGTGAATTAAGAGAGGGCAGGGCAGGGCGTAAATAAAGTATTGGCCAAGTAGCTGCTTGGTGGCCTCAGGACAGAGTGGGTGTTCAACTACCTGTTCACTATGTGTCAAGGTTGGGCAACACCTTGTTTTTGATACTATTCTTGGATGCGCCCGTGTGTTCTGTGTATTTCATCACTTCATCTGCCCACACATTCAATAAGGGTGATTTTCCAATTGATGCCCTTTTGTAGTCCTCATGGGCAAACACCTCCAGTACCTTCCATTGGATTTTGGAAAAAGAAGAATAGAGTTATACCCCTAACCAATAATGCTCAGTCATAAGATTTTAAATCTAATTGTTAAAGTAAAAATTATTTTTGTATACTAAATATCACATTGGTTCTGGTCCTTTTTTTTTTTAAACATACTGCAGACTATGTATATGATTGTCTGTAAACATTATCTTTAAATTCTGGCTCAAACAAGATGAGTTATTCCCTTTGTCTTGTGTAGTGACTAATTTCAACTGGATGGATTTTAGAGGAGGAAAAAAACCATAGGAAATATGATCATGAGGCATCAAGAATGCTCAACTGGCGTGGTCTGCCCCTGGATGTGGCATTGCTGACTGTGTACTGGGTTTTTTGGCACTCTTTTCCAAGGCTTTGTTTCTAATTAATAGGTTTCAGTAATGAATATAGAGGATAGACAGAGTGGGACTATTTACAGTTGTTTCCTACTGAAATCGTCACATGCACGGTTTTCCCAATTTAAGACCTATCCCTTGTACCTTGATTTGACTCAGAAGGCCATCTATGATGTTTTTATTTCCTGAGCCCTGCAGGAAAACTCGTTTGTCATGAGTTGGAATTACTTTGCAGTCATTACTATGTGGTTGTAGTACATTCATTGCTAAGAATGGTTTATGAGTGTCACCTTGATCCATGAGCTCAACTGCATGTCAGACATCTAGGAAGGGAGGGACTTGGTAGGTACGTAAATGGGAAACTCAGGATGCTGAACGGAGGTGTATTAGTGATTAAGCCTTTAGGTTGAGTCAGGACTTTTAGTGCAGTGTGTAAAACAGCTCGTTTCCTTGTGAGAAAACACTTGTTCGCATGTGATCCTAATTTCTGCTTCATTAAAACAAAAACAAAAACCGAGTCACTACAACTCTGTCATAGAAGGTGAAGATTAAAAAAAGGTCAGAGTTGTCTATTTCATTAACAATCAGATTTTCCTGAGAAGAAGTCTCCTATGAAGATTAAAAGCAATTATGATTTGTTCTTCTAATTTTAGTAGGAAGCACAACAAATCAGTTCCTTACCCTTAGCACAAGCACTGGTATTTTATTATAGAAGGATCCAGCACACTTCCAAGTGTGGTCCGCACTTCCAAGATGATAATCCAACCTGAAGGGCTTGGAGTACGTAGATGGGTCTTTTGGCCGTGAATGCAGCATGGAATATAGATTCCTGTCTCTGGCTTCTGTGATGGACGGTGGACCAGTTGGGGCCGTTTGAGCTGAAGATGACAGAAGTCCAACTCACATTAGCTGGCTCATGTGCCAAGTGAGGCTATAATTGAGTCCCGATGCAGGGACTTCATTAGTGTCATGTGGCCTCCCCAACTGTTTCCTTGGTTTTTCTCTGCCCCTTGGCCACATTCCCTTCTGCAGTTGGCAGGAATGTGGCCTCAGGCAGATGGGCTTCCACATTCCAAGTGAACAACCTCAAAAGGGACTAAAGGTTTTCCTTGACTTTCAGCTTCAGTGTATGCCAGTCTCTGCTCACTTGCTCTTCCCAGAGCTCAGTGGAGCAGGGTACTGGATTGGCCACCATCCAAGAATCACAGAGAATGGAGAAAGATTAGTTTCTCAATAGAAGTGGTCATGTTGGTGGTGGTGGAGGGGGATGGGAGGTTCTGTGGCCAGAAGAAGGGAAGAGATGCTGGGCAGACAGTAACCACATGCTTTCACTACGGAGAGTGGTGCAAGCCATGTGGGAGACAAGGACCCTGGTCTTAGCCCTGTAGGCTAGCTGGAGGGATAATAGACATATATGAGAGAGAGGATGGCATTGCCAAAGTACATAAAGGTAATAAAGAAATGCAGAGTTTAGTGTGATCAGCATGTAACTGTGGTCATTCAGAGAGGACTGTGAGGTTAGCACTACATACATTTGCCATTAGTCGTAGCCCTCCAGTTTGCTTATAAGGATTGCATTTCTTTTCCTATGGTCACATAGTAGATGATCAGTCCTGAAAGCAGTTATGTAATTTCAACTTAGGGATCTACCATGTACCCACAGAAAATATTTTTCTCCAATTCAGATAAGCATGTCAGAATGAAGGTTCATGGAAGTGATGCTGCTATTCAATGGATAATGGCTTTAACTCAGCAAAAAGAAAGACAACATACTTTGCAAACTTAAATGATTTGGGATGTTTTTTACAACTGATGACATCACAGTATGACTTCTAGTGACCACCCAACATTCTGTTTTATAGCTATACCCTAATTTGTTCATCTAGCTTCATTTCTGAGCATTTAGGCTGTTTCCCACTTTTGCACTTTAAATAGCCATGTGATAAACATGGCTAATAGATTTTTAAGATACATCCTGATTGCTTCATTAGAATTCGTTCTTAGTAGTGGAATTACTAGACACAAGGCTATTATTTCCATGGATTTTAATGGGGATAGTGGAAAAAAAAATGATCAACTCAGACCCACTTCAGTTGGTTACTGAATCGAGTACATTAATTATTTTCTTTTACTATGTGGACAAATAGAATTTGGTTGGCAGTACCAGAAGATTGATATCATTGTTTTTATTTATTTATTTATTTATTTATTTATTTAATTTCAGCATATTATGGGGGTACAAATGTTAAGGTTACGCATATTGCCCTTGCTGATATCATTGTTATATACTATTCATATTATATATTATTGGTATAAATTTAATGTCTTTAATAAATTACACTGACGATGATATTTTCATTGTTTTTTAAAAATAAGTCTATCATTCAAATAATAGCAACTTGATAAAAAAGATACTAGTACCTAGGAAACTAATAACAACATCCCAGATTTGCTTTAAGCAATCTGGCTGTAACTAAAGTATCATTGCCAGAGAAATATTTCATAAGACTGGGCTAAAACAAGCCCTTTACTGTTTTTGAGGTGACCAATTTTATATTCATGAAGAAATAGTTATTACCAGTCATGTCATAAGATGGGAGGCGTGCAATGAGTTGTAGTAGACAGGGTTGTTATTTTTGCAGGGGGAGAATGTGCGATATAGATTCATAATTTCTACGAAAATATGTTTTAGATAAAGGTGAATAAGTGAGAGTTGAAACAATAATGATAAGGAAAGTTCAATGATTGATTAAGACATTTTGACTCTTTGGGTCCCAGAGCAAACAGCCTTATGGTGCCAAAGAGAAACCGTGCTCTAATTTTGAAACTGCCAATACCATGTTGAAACGGTAACAGAGAAATTCAAAGAGTTTATTTAATGTTAGGTTACTGGTCTATCTTCCATGTAACACTTTTTTGGGAGCACCTGCAATGCATAATATTAGACAATAAAACATATGTAGTTCTTTAAAAATTGATTTGTAACATAATTGGTCATAGGCCTTATGATTTCTGTCTTCTACTGGATGAATGTTTTCTTTGGATTTCTTCCTTTTCTTGGTTTTTGTTCCTCCTATATTTTTTCTATTATCTTTAGCAAAAGATTGCTAGTGAAAGAAGTTGCACCTGGTTGCTTTGATTAACACATCAAGGGAGCTGGAAAATCTGGTTGCTAGTCTTCAAATAGTCCTGGCCACAGGAATATACAACAGGCTACTGTGGTGCAGTGGTCTCTTGCTTCTGGGGGCCTTATTTATTACAGCACTTGCTACTAGCGTTAGTCACTTCTGTTTGGGCACTGTGGTTTTCTGCTTCCTTCCAATAACATTACTTGAGTTTAAAAAAAAAAATCACAGAAATACAGTTTCACAAAGACTTCTGTGATTAGAATTACTGTCTGGAATTTTAAAAAGTAGACGGCAAAGAAGCAAATTTAAGAAGCTTAAAAAGTTTAAAAACAAGGACTGTTTCTTTATAAAGGATGCCTAAAAGCTGCTGGGTTAGTATTTTTTGCCCTTTAAAATGCCATATTTAGTATACTTCAAAACAGTTTAAGCAAAGCAAAAGCTAAGGCAGTAAAAGCATGTTATTCTGTAACATTTTCAGGACCATAAAATAAGAATTGCAGCAAATTTGTTTTCAGGGATCTGTGGTTCATTCAGCAAAATTAATTCCAGTACAGAATTGTTCCTACCGAGAGTGACATGGATTCTTTTATCATGCTCCAGATTTCTGGTAGTTTGTTTGGATTCTGAGCAAATACAGCACTCTTAAGACACTACAGTGTTAAGATTCTTATGTAAAGGCTGATGTGTGTGGTCTCCTAGCTCTGCAGCCTGGAGATGTGGTTTATTCCTGCATGTGGGGCAGACACAGGGGTAACTTTTTGCTACGGAAATGCTGTTAGTGGAAAGATAGATGGGATTTGAGGTAGGTGGGTAGGACCTAGATAAAAATGATCCAGACATTTGTGTTGGCTCCTATAAAAATATTTCCTGTTATTTTGAGTAGATAAGATATTAATACACTGTGTTGTTTAAAAGAAGATTAGTAGATGTGGCAGGGGGCGCTGCAGGAAGGGTGCAGAAGAACATGATCTGGGGTTGCATGAGGTCCAACCTCCCAAAAGTTCTTTAAGGCACTCGGACCTAATGTGAAGGCAACTGACTGCGGGTCTCTCCCTCATCCAGACTTGTCAGTCCAGCTGAACTCTGCGGTCAGATTTACTATCATCTTGGAAGGTGAATTCTGTGGTTGCCTCAGTTTAAGGGCTGACCAAACAGGTTCCAACAAGATCTAGCTACATCCTTGGATCTCACACCACTGAAGTTAAAATGTCTGCTCATGACCTCTGTTTACTTTCACATGCCATGCTTCCCTTTGTGGGAACATTATTTAAAAAATAAAGAAACCAAGTTGCCCTAAACCCTCTTTAGGCTGTCTGGTGTAGTGGTTAAGCATACAGGTTCTGGAGTCAGAATGTTTGGGTTTAGTTCTCAACTCTGTGTCTCAATTTCTTCATCTCTAAACAGAGATGACACAAAACATCTATCCAACAAGGCTGTTTCCAGGGTTAAGAGAGTGAGTCTGTATAAGAGTGCCGTATGATAGAGCCCAGGACCAGAAAAAAATATCAGAGCATGTAGATGTTAAATAGAGCCAAGCCTCTAATCAGGCGTTGAAAGGAAGGTGTAATGACAGATTCTTAGATGCTTCCAAAGGACCACCAATTTGGAAAGCAAACCTTTTTTTTTGGAGACAGAGTCTCACTCTGTTGTCAGGGCTAGAGTGCCACGGCATCAGCCTAGCTCACAGCAACCTCAAACTCCTGGGCTCAAGAGATCCTCCTCCCTCAGCCTCTGAGTAGCTGGGACTACAGGCATGCACCACCATGCCCGGCTAATTTTTTGTATATATTTTTAGTTAGTCAATTAATTTCTTTCTATTTTTAGTAGAGACGGGGTCTCACTCTTGCTCAGGCTGGTTTCAAACTCCTGACCTTGAGTGATCCATCTGCCTGGCCTCTCAGAGTGCTAGGATTACAGGCGTGAGCCACCACGCCCGGCCTGGAAAGCAAAAATTTAAAAATCAATCCCTGAGATCAAACCCCTGTGATCCTGAGAGAAACAGACCATTGGTGTAATGTGATCCCCTGGTTCAGCCTATGGGAGGATTAGCCAGCAACCGGAGCAGATAGTATTGCTGGGGCCACCACATTTTGGGGCAATAAAGTTAAAGTATGGCCCTCACTTTGGCAGTCAGTTCAAACCTCAAGTAATAGGCTTGAGCAAAAGTACCATTTTTGCTCCATAAAGAGAGTGTGGAGATTGAAGAAATCATCAGCCAGTGCTAGGTACTTGATTTCTTTTCTAGTAATACTTCTGACAGATACTGCCTCATAGGAACTCATGTCAAGTGTTGCGAAGAGTTTGAGGGGCAGCAGTGCTATTTCACATTCTTTGAGGAGCTTCGGGGTGCTCACAGGATTGCTTTCAGGAGAGTCCCTGCTCCCTGCCTCACTCTCTGTCCCTCACCAGCTCAGTGGTCTAACCTCAGAAAGGTGTGGCTGATGGTGAATTTCATCTCTTTCTAAAAGGTGCCAGAAAAACATTCAGGGCTATTCCTCTTTGCCATTATTTCTGTCTGTCTTCCAGCAGGATGAGGTCATGAGAGAATGGCAGGTTTATCTTGGATTTCCTTGTTTGGCCAGCAGCCTGAGTATCTCTGGGTTGGAGTCTTTGGGTATCTCACAAATGTCAGTGGGTTGGAGGAGATGCTGGCTCTGGGTTGATTCTTTCAGGAGCCCAGGTAGTACTGGGGATGGGGGGAGGGAGAGAGAGGGCAGGTTTGCACTTGCCATGTTGCTGTTCTTTCAGTTGGAGCTTCCTCTGCCTTTCTAGACTCCTGCAGTTTGGAGAGGCAGCCTAGCTTAGTGCAAAACATAAAGACTTAAGGTCTAGGCAGAATTGGGTTCAAATCTCAGCTCTGCCCTTTATAAGGTTTTTCTGATATATATTTCCAAAGCCCCCTATGCTTACCTTTCACTGAAATTTCTCACATCTGATATTACATCTCTTTCTCTCTCTTTTTCTCTATTGGTCTGTAAGCTTCAGGAGTGTGGAGACCACTTCTTTCTCATAGCCCTTACATTGCTTACCCTCGCTCCCTGGGGGATGACTTACCTGGCTTCAAACTCTGTGTGTCCTTGGGTGAGTTATCTGGCCTCTTGTCTGCCTTGGGTGGTGTTGAGAGGATTAGAGATCAACACGTGTTGGGTTTCTGGCACCAAGATCAGCACAGATGGATGCTCAGAGATGTTGGTCTCCCCACCTCCAGCTTGGTACCAGCGCCTCAGTGTCTGCTGACCCCACCACCACGCCCAGATATATCTGTTGGCTGCAGGACATTGTAGCCCCAGGCCTGTGGCCAGCTTGGGCAGGCAGCCTGTTGGCTCAAGGAGCCCCTCACGCTGCTGTTCTTCAGTGTCTGAGAGAACATGCCTGCAAAGAGCACAGGCTTTTCTCTTTGGAATCTCTTGTTTCAGCCCATCCCTAAGAATTTGATAGTAGCCTTTAGAAAATAAATCTTAAAAGTTATTTCAGAAGTAATCATAATTCTTTATAAAAGGGAAAAAATCTTCCATCATCCAACCACTTGAATATCTACTGTTTGCTTTGGTATAAACCCTTCCAGGTTTTCCTATGTGCATGTACTATAATAACAATTATTTTCTTTTGGCCAATGGTGGAATATTCTACATTTTATTTTTGTATCCATGGGAGGGCTTCAGAGTCCATGAATAATATTGGTATAAGTTATGGAATTTTAAAAGGCTCCAAATCCTTTGTTAGAACAAGGCCATCTAGAATGAAAAGTGTCCAATCCATGGAAACCCATAAGCCTCTAGTTGTGAACTTGAAGCAGCATGGTGAATTTACATGGTGTGGGCATTTGCTCACCCACACGTGATGATGTGAGCTTGGAGAAATAGGAGGGGCAGAGAGAGAGAGGATGGATTGCATGATGCTCCAGTCTGGCTGCCCTGGATTGCCCACTTTGCCTGCTGCTCATCTTGGTCCCCAGGAGACCCTCAGTGTGTGATCACCTTGTCATGGCACAGTGTGGCCCCCAAATGCAAACCAGTTGTCTTCGCAGTTACTTATTCCAAAGCTGGAGGGAAAACTGGATATGCTGATTTTATTAAGAGATAGAATGTCTAAAAATGGCACAGCAAACATAATGCAGAGTTAGGGGATTTTCAAGAGCAATTTCCCTACGTTAGTTTTGACTTTACCTGATGGCTGTAGAACCTAACCCCTTATTAGACTCGTCTCTGGCCTGTGCATATAAAGCAATGTTTCCTCCCTCCTGCTTTTGTTTTCCTTTCACATTGAGCTTCTAGTCTGTGGTGGAACTGTGGGATGTCATAACCAATCAGTACATGGCCTTTGTCCAAAGTAACTTATGTTCAGTTTTAGAGAGAAATCTGAAAATGGCTTCTGATAATACATGTTAGAATCAGGAAATGTATTAAAAGAGAGGACAGCCATTTTATTAGGAAAAGTACAGAGGAAGAAACACTCAGTTGCAACAAGGGGATTTGATGACATGGGACTATAGAGGAAGGTGCTTCCTAAGCTGGGTTTTTAAGGAGAGGGTAGAATTTTGATAAACAGAAAAGAGGGGCAGGAAGCAGGCATTCTCAGTTAAGAGGAAGAATGAGAGACCTTTAAAGCCTTAGGCATTTGAGGGTATTGAGTTTGTGGAGTTGAGTTTGAGATGAGCCAGGAAAAGCCTACATAGGCACTAAAACTGCCAGTTGCTGAGTATAGAGTAGCTTCCCCTGAACTGTGTGGATGTTTATACTTATTTGAACCCGGTTGGAATATTCCTGGTTTGTTTTATGAAGGGATGTCTCTCACTGAGGATATTGACTCAGGAACGTTTCCTTTTACAGTCAGGATGGCATCCATCAGACCAATATTGTTCTCGGGCCTTTTTTGTTTTGTTTTGTTATCTTGGATAAACAGAGAGAGTCTGATTCATTTTTCTAGAAAAACAGGATGCACTAAAATACTGCAAGTGACAATGAAGCAGACATGCTCACGTACAATAATATTTATAAAGGGACCGAACAATATGTGTAGCAGACACCTCCATGGTGTGGCCACCCCCCGCCTCCATCTCACTCGCCTGGAGTCCTTGGCAAAGTTGCTTGTTTCTTTGGATCCCAGTTTCCTCAGATGTCAGATCAGAACCAGTAACACCTAAGAGCAGGCGTGTCTCAAGGAATTGATAAGCACAAAACTCTTGGCACAGTGCTGGGCACATAGTAAGTAGCCACTCCAATAAATCTTAATTGTCTTTATTTACACTGGTTGTGAAAGATTTACTCATTATTGGAGCAATATAGTCACAGTGATTTTTTAAAAAAACTTCTTATCATGGAAATGTTCAAATATATATCAAAATAGAGAAAACAGTTTAATAATTTCCCATGTACCTACTGTCACCCCACTTAAGCAGTTATCAATGTTCTGTCATTCTTATTCATTGATTCCCCTCACTCATTTAGAGATGTTTTTAAGAGTCTGCTATATCAGTAGGTTGAAGAAGAAACCCTTTTAAGAATGGTAGAAACCAGCATTTTGGACTCAGTTTTCATAGCTGAGTTTTAGCTATTTCTGCATTAATCCAAACATGTCTGCAAATCTTTTATTTAAAAGCGGCACTTTGAAAGTAGAAAATATTGTTTATTTCATTTAGAGAGTACTTCACATATTGGTCTACACGTAAAACAGCACTTAGGTGCATACGCAAAGCATTTTTTACAGTGGAAGATTTCAAACGTACCGGAATACTAGTAGAGTAGTATATTGTAACTTCCCTGTATGCGTCACTCACCTAAGCTGTCACTGTGGTGTCTCCTTCTGAAAGAAGTTCATGTTTGTAAAAGACATCTTGGGTCAAAGTAGTCTTATTAATTTTGAAAAAAGATAAAGAAATAAATTTTTATATTACATTGGATGAAAAGAAATTCTTCATTATCAATGCTATTGCCATTGAGAAGTACAGTCATGTGTCGCCTAACAACAGAAATAAGTTCTGAGAAATGTGTTGTTAGGCATCTTTGTTGTGGTGCGAACATCACAGAGTGCACTTGCACAGACCTACGTCGTAGAGCCTTTTGCTCCTAGGCTACAAACCTGTACAGCATATTGCTGTACTGAATGCTGTCAGCAGTTGTAACACAATTGTAAATATTTGTGTGTCAAAGCATATTTAAACATAGAAAAGGGTAATGCGGTGGCTGTGATGTCACTAGGCCATGGTTTTTCAGCTCCATGGTAATCTTATGGGACCACGGTCATATATGGTCGTCCTTGACCAAAATGTCATTATGCGTCACATGATTATATGTTAGTTAAAGCTCTCAGAAGAGCTGATTTTCCCAGATGGAATAAAAGTAAAATCTGATATTGGAAAGCAGCTCAAGAATACCCCTCAAAAGACATGTAAACAAGAACAAGTTTGGAAGGCAATACTGAAATGTTAGCCATGAGTTCTCGGGGTAGGGAAGTTATGGATTTTCTCTTCTTTCTATCCATCTATTTCTCTCTCTCTCTCTCTCTTTCTCTCTTTTTTATCTGTATTTTACAGTTTTTTCACCATGAGCCTGGATTGTTTAATTGTTAAAAAAGTAATAAAAGAATGTAAATTTCTGGCGGGGCGCAGTGGCTCACGCCTGTAATCCTATCACTCTGGGAGGCTGAGTTAGGTGGATTGTTAGAGCTCGGGAGTTCGAGACCAGCCTGAGCAAGAGTGAGACCCCATCTCTACTGAAAAAAGAGAAAGAAATTAGCTGGACAACTAAAAATATATGTAGAAAACATTAGCCGGGCATGGTGGCGCATGCCTATTGTCCCAGCTATGCGGGAGGCTGAGGCAGGAGGATTGCCTGAGCCCAGGAGTTTGAGGTTGCTGTGAGCTAGGCCGATGCCATGGCACTCTACCCCGGGCAACAGAGTGAGACTCTGTTTCAAAAAAAAAAAAAAAATTAAATTTCTAAAATAAAAGAAAGCGTGCAGGGAGTGGAGATTGGCTATATCGAAGGGAATACATTAAGAAGAAACAGGTAATTTTTCTTAACTACCAAACTTTTACCTTTTGTCTTGATGCTTTTCTTCAACCCCGGACTTGGTCCCTGACTCTGGCCTCTGTTTCCTCATTACTGATGGTGGGGAGTGATGCTCACCTTCGTGACAGCATCTCATTAGGCCACTTGAGAGGATAATTGGCCCTTTTGCTGTGTTTTGGTTTCATACTTGATTCTGTCCTGTGCCTGTACATTTCCTCATCTGCCTTCTGAGACTGGCCAGGCTTTCAGAGGTGGGTGTTGGGAAAGGTTAGGGTAGGTAGATGCTGGGAGATAGGATGCTAACAGAGTGTAGTCCCTCTCTGTCCAATCCTGAGAGGTGTAAAAATGCCTCTCCGCTCCACCACCAGCCTACCTGCCTCTACTTTGGATAAAGAGTTACTACGTATTTCAAAATCTTTTTCAGACCTGCGTAAGAACCATGGTGTGTTCCGAAGTTAACTATGATGGAAATAATTTAGTTGTAGGACTCCAGGCAGGCTTATGTGAAGCAAGCAGGAAAGGAACAAAACATTAAAATCGTGTAGGAAGGGATGTTTTGAGGGATCAGTGGAGGTGGGTGTGAGTGGAGAGATGTGGGGAAGGGGTTGAGAAGAGATGGGGTCCGTGGTTAAAGAAACCATATGCAGAGACTTGGTGAGTGTGGAAACTCCAGCCTCTGGCGTGATAAATGGTGGGAGTAACTCCTGTTTTCTGTGCTAATCGCTCATTTACTCATCACGCTGAATATCCTTCCTGCTGGAGAAATTCAGTGTCACCATGCTCTTGCATAGGAAATACTCAGCGACCCCAGGTTTTGGAATCTCCTTTATGACACTTCCCTGAAAAAAAGATATTACTTAGTTGGCAGGCAACTGGGGTTTTTAAGGGACTCATTCAAACACTGTTTATTGTGTACTCACAAGTATAGAGGGATGAAGAAATTAATTACAAATGATGCCTTTCTCTTAAGTATCTTAAGTTTCCTGTGCAAAATTAAGATAAGCTAACTGCAAAGGTGTACATTGGTAGGTGGAATTTTTTTTCTTTCCTTCTGTAATGGATTTAAGTAAATTCATGTGACCATTTACCCAATGCCCATTGTAACAAAGTGGTATGAATTGGCCAGATCTCATTGAAGTACGGAATGAATTCACCTCAAACTCTTGGTCTTTGATCTGGATTTTGAGTAGCACCAAGTTTTAGCTAATGCAACTATCAGGCCACAGTTCAAATTTGGCAAGGATGTGTTGAAAAAAGTATTCCTGTTTGATTATTTGGTATTGGATTATCGGAATTTCTGGACTAGAATGCAGTCCATGTGGCAACTCCTCCTTGGATTGGAGAATCCAGGGTTCTTAGCCGGTCTCTTGGCCACTGACTCTACATGGGACATGACGCGAGTCACCCAGTTTTCTTCATGTGCCACATGGAAATGATTGAGGATTAAATGCAAATGTAGGCAATAATGTAAATAAAAGTGTTTTTGAAATTAAAGTAGCATTCAAATTTGATCACAGTAATCACTCAGTGAACAAACAAACACTTTTTTGAGCTTCTGGGGTATATCTTGGCTTTTGTTTGGTTCCAGTGGAATTTGCCATAAACATGAAGGAAGCTAGGGAAAAGGGGAATGACAATGCCAGTAAATCAGCAAACACTCTGGAACTGGATTATTAACTGTCAAACCGTGCATCTGGGTGAGCGGTGCTGACCACTGGGCCGCACTCTCCTTCTCACGTCCTGTCCCCCATTCAGATTCCGGCCTTCTGCTGTCCAGACTCCTCTGGTCTTGACCATTGTGCTCTGCACGATACTCTTTTCCCATTGCTACCTTTTGAAACTCTGAGTATTCAAGACTCAGACCAAATGTCAACTCTTTCTTGTAGTCTCAGACTGCTCCAGTTGGCTTTATCTCTCTCTGCTCCATGTCAGAGGTCAGCAGACTTTCTGAAAAAGGCCAGATAGTGAATATTTTTGGCTTTGCTGGACACATGGTTTCTGTCGCACCTACTCAACTGTAACCCTTGCAGTATGAAAGCATCCATAGACAATACATAGATGAGTGGGTGGGCCATATTCCAATAAAACTTTATTTACAGGAACAAGCCACCAGCTGGCCTTGGCCTGCAGGCTGTAGCTAGCTGACCCCTGGCATATGTCATTGTCTGTTCTGCAGCTTTATTGGCTCTGTTGTACATTTTACCTAACCTGAGTAGGCTTCTTAAGGCAGAATCCAGGCCTTTCTCTTCTTTGGAATCCCCTGGATGTTGCATGAATAGAGAGAGTGTTCAGTTAATGTTTGACAAATGAATGAATAGTGAATGAATGGTGGCTGCGTTCAGGAGTTGGCAACCCTAGTGTCCTTTTGGAGGACTGAGCTCCTCCAGCCTCCTGGCGTCCTGCCTCCTTTCCCTGCCCTGCCCTGCCCTGTCCTGCTAGAAAGGGACGGAGAAGCCGTGTCTCTGTCTTCTTCAGCCACCATTCCACTACTTTAAGCAACTACTATTTACAGCTCAAAGAATTCTTTATTTATACTGTGTTGGAGACTGTTTACCCGTGTTGAACTAACATTAGGTTTCTTTAAATCTGCTATTAAAACGAAGAGTGGTCATTTGTAAGTTTAAGAGCAGAACAGCTGGGTTCATGATGTAAGTGAACATAGAAACCCTTAAAGTTATTTCCAAAATCTGCAGGAGTGGGATTTTCCTAGTTTATGTGTTACAAGGCAGTATTTTGTACACTGGTAGAAGAAAATAATATGAAACAGAATCAAACAAAAACTGCATTACATTTAAAATCATTTTGCAGTACCGAGCAGGTATGAATTCAGTCCTTTGTTTTCAAATTGGAAAACCAGAAAGTTGAAAATTTAAGTATGGATGTTATGATTTTCAATTTTTAGAAGATGTATAGTATATAAGAGCATATTTTGCATATTTTGGTATTAGAACAGCATCTTAAAGAAGAGAAAAATGCTTTCAGTTTGGATTATGTTAAGCATTCCTTTTTTTTTCCCTCAGGGTAAACTCATTACCTAGCTACTTTTCTTCTGCCTGAGCCCTTAATTGTAGAAGTGAACTATTGGTGTCCTCTGAATTCCTTTGGGGAAAATGACACAGACAAACCCCTGTGAATGAAGAATCGCTTTTAATTTCACTGGAAGTGAGGCAGATGAGGACCTTGGAAAAGGAAGGTTATTATTTCCTCTGTGGAAACGTTTATCTTTGTTTTCTGGGTGACTGGTAAAAACAATAGTTTGCTGTGGAGTTTCAGTAATCAAAGAAGAGGAAATAGCATGTGAGTGACTGCAGCTGGTTGGCAGGGACAAGGCTGGCTCTTCAGAAGGTGAAATTTAACAAAGTCACATTAACTATCTGCTAGTGCAGGAGTCGACAAACATGTTCTGTAAAGGGCCAGATACAAATATTTTAGACTTTGTGGGCCATATAGTCAGTCCCTCTTGCAACTTTTCAGCTCTGCTATTGTAGCATGGAAGCAGCCATAGACAATATATGAATAAATGAATGTAGCTGTGTTCCAATACAACTTTATTTATGGACAAAAAATTTGAATTTTTGCACATCACAAAATATTATTCTTTTAATTTGTTGCAATTACTTAAAAATGTAAAAACTTTAGATCGTAAATATAAAATGTAAAAGTTACCAGATTGCCTGTTGTACAAAAACAGGTGGTAGATGAAATGTGGCTGCAGACCATAATTTGCTGACCATATCCTAGCAAATTAGCACAGTAATTTTTGAGGGGGTTGGGGAGGGTGTGGTGGTAAACACATTGCAAATTCAGTAGCTTTTTGCAGGTAATCTGATTGTGATTAATTAACACAAACTTGTGAAGAATATCCCTGGTGGAGTTTGGATGACTCTTGAGGAATCTGGTGTTCTTGTCTTTGCCCCAATACTACTAAAAAGTTGAGTGGAACTTTGGATCTTGGTTGCCCATCTGGTGTATGATGAGGTTGGGCCAGATGACTTCTAAGGTTTTGTGCAGAACTTAACATTTTAGACCCTTTATCACATGTGTTTTAGTTCTTTTTCTGATGATAATTCTTTTTTTTTTTTTTTTTCGCTTTTTATTTTATTTTATTTTTTTTTGCGTAAATGACTATTTTATTTTTTTTAATTTTATTTTTATTTATTTATTTATTTTTTATTTTATTTTTTTTTCTTTTTATTGCAACATATTATGGGGATACTAATGTTAAGGTTACATACATTGCCCTTGCCCCCCCTCGCCCTCCAGTCAGAACCTCAAGCCTGACCACTGATGATAATTCTTGTAGTTTACCTTCCTAAAAATTATTTAGATATTTGTTGAGTGACTAATGTAATAGTTAAGGCCTGGTGGTGGTGGTTTGCGTGTGTGTGTGTTTGCGTGTGTCTGTGTGTGTGTGTGTGTGAGTGAGGGGAATAGTGGGTAATTAGAATGAGAAAATGTACATTTCAGTATTCCAGATGAAGTTTTTTTCGATTTTGTGTAGTCTTTCTTACAGTTATAAAAACAATATAGTGGGAAATTAGATGTTTAGAATACATTTATTAAAATAATAAAATTACATGAATAACTGAGAATTTAACACGAATGTCATATTTTTCCAGTTACTTTTGTTATTCATTTATTTATTCATTCAAGTAACAAATATTTCTTGAGCACCTACTATGTTCCAGGCACTAGTGTAGGCCTTGAGGACCAAACTATTTGTCCTCATGAAGCTTAGATTCTAATGGGAATCTCCTATTGAACATGATAGGTAGGTGGATTTATTTATATTTTTTAAAAGAAGCCTGCTTACTCACTACTTATTTTTCCTTTTTCTTATTTCAGTTATCTCTTGGCAAATCTCTGAGTAATGTTTTTGAATTACCAGAGGAAATTTTATGGTCACACAGATCTTTGTTGACTTTCTCAGTCTTCTATAAAGTTGTTGATCATTGAAGAAAAGTCTGATTCCTCACCACAGAGAATGAAGTCACTTATTTTAATTACATTTAGCAAATTTGGAAAGCATGTCAATCAACTTAAAACTTTAGGGACAGGTCAATCAAATAAGTCATTTAGAAAATGATTATGTCGAGTTCTCAAAAGACACTTAGGTTAACCCATGCTGTTAGCCTTCTAAGCAATAACAGTGGATTTATATTTGTGTTATGCTTTTCTATTCATAGAAAAAAATTTCATGCGCATTTATTCAGTAAATACTAAAAAAAATGGGCAAAATAAAAGCAACTGAAAATACTTAATACCTGTTAAAACTGTCTCATGGCTTTGCCTTGATATCACAAATATTGTTTATTTTTATAAGAGGTTGTTGTTGTTGGGCTTTACAAATAGGAAAAAATACCATTATAATAGTATTATACCAGTAATCAATAACCCAACAATAGCAAAAGCTTTCATTCCCTATCACTCCCCTCCAGACTACTCACTGCTGTGCTCTACTTCAGAGTGGTTGTCTCTCAGTTCTTTTTTTTTTTTTTGAGACCAAGTCTCGCTCTGTCTCCCAGGCTAGAGTGCAGTGGCGTCATCATAGCTCACTGCAACCTCCAGCTCCTGGGACTACAGGTGAGCACCACCACACCCAGCTAATTTTTTTCTGTGTTTAGTAGAGACTGAGTCTTGACTCCTGCTCAGGCTGATCTCGATCTCCTGACCTCAAATGATACTCCCGCCTCGGCCTCCCAGAGTGCTGGGATTGCAGGTGAGAGCCACCACGCCCTGCCTCTCAGTTCTTTTTTAATAAAATAAAGTTAAACCTAGCCTCAGATGCTGCTATTTGGGATTCACCGTACCCCTTAACCCTACCATCTAATTAATTCCTGCCTCGCAAGTCTTACCTTAAAAGGGTCTCCTCTTCATGGAAGCTTTCCCTGACCTTTCTGGGGACTGAAGTTTCCCGTGTTAGCATCCTGTACTTGTTCAGAGCAACTGTAATTAATTATTTATGTCATTATCTAACAATAAGCTGGGTGAAGGTGGAGTCTGTATTGCTCCATACTCAGCAGTTGGTATAAATTCTACCTTCTCCTCACAAAGGAAGCTGTTGAGGCACACAGGGTAAGTAGCTTGCCCAAGGTTACTTTTCTATACGTGGTGGAGCTGAGATGTCCGCTCAGGTTGATGTGACCTCACAAGTTGCCTCTTACCTGGCACATGAGCTGTAGAATTATCAATATGTGATTTAGTGACAAATATTGATGTCTCCTCACTTTGTTGTTCTGTGCCTTTTGTGGGCCTCAGTCTTTCATGACCTGTATGTTTGATTCTAAGGTTTACCAACTAGATTTACTCAGTTACTGTTTGAGAAAATGTTGGAATTTCTTAGAAATTTTAATCTTACAAGAATGCATAGGGCCAGAATATTTGGAACCAACACTGCCTTGGAAAAACCAGGACATATGCCAGA
>CAUYRT010085400.1:0-44848 GCA_963574885.1 Lepilemur ruficaudatus
CCAGATGATAGAAATAGAATGTGAGCCACATACGGAGTGTAAAGTTTTCTGGTAGCCACATTCGAAAAGTAAAAAGAAACAAGAGAAATGAATTTTAATAACATATTCATTTAACCCAATATATCCAAACTATCATTTCAACGTGAATCAGGTAAGCAATATAAAAATTATTAATGGGCTATTTCACTTTCTCTTGTTTTTTGACCAAGTCTTTGAAATCCAGTGCATATTTTACACTTACAGCACATCTCAATTTGGACTAACCACGTGCTCAATAGCCACGTGGCCAGTGACCACGGTTAAGGGACAGCACGTACCTAGGGGGCTCACCAAGGACCCAGCGGTCAAACTCATCCTCCTCTTTTCAGGGGGTGGATTCCTAGAGTTTATTCTGTATCCAGTGTGGCTGCCTCTTGTTTCACCTCCACACGGTGTATCTGTACTACGGAAACTGCTTTTACTATATCCGAAAAATCCAGATATAGTGATCTAGATTTTTATTACGAGAGAGAACATCGCTATGTTATCCTAGGCTGGCCTCGAACTCCTAGGCTCAAGTGATCCTCCCGCCTCAGCCTCCTAAGTAGCTGAGGTTACAGGTGTGACCAGCCACCACACCTGGCTGATGATCTAGATTTTTGAAATAGGATCTTTGTGACTTTCTCTCCCCCCAGACCCTCATAGGCAACCCATCCTGGTCAGGCAGGGGAGTCACCTTGCTTTGGGAGTAATTATGGCTGGAGCACAAGGAGACAGGAATAGTTACTGTTGGTACTTTTTGAGAATCAAGAGGGAAGGTCCCAAAGGAAGCTGGGTTTGGATTTTGTGCCATAAAAATAGAAAGGGCAGGGAAGAAGGGAGAGCCCAATTCCACCTCCCCTCTGCCCTGGGGAGACGAGCTGAGGACACTCGGGCTGGTTTCCAAGTAGAGAAAGGTCTACCACTGCAGGGTCTTCAATGGTCTATAGAATGGTCGGGGCCGAAGACCCAAAACTCAGTTTGGAGCTTGCAGGATCAATTTCCACAGCCATACAACAGACTGGCCACCAACAGGGAGGCCGTCTCTTCTGTGGTCTGGAAGCCACTGTGGAGCTGGGAGGCTGTTTGCACAGCTTCAGGCTCAGATCCACCCCGCTGCTGCCCCGACCCACTGCTGAATCAGGACACAGCTGCCACCATCCACCGCGGCAACACTGGGGCCCTGAGCCCTACTGCTGGACTCCAGGTGACTGGAATGCCCTGTTAATGGGGCTGTGAGCAACCAGACAGAAAGGGGCAGAGCAGCCAAGCCCCGTGTGAAGGCATGAGGTCAGAGCATTTAGGAAGTAGAAGGGAATCAGTCTTCAGAAGGCTGGCTTGCTGCATAAAGAACAGAAACAGTATTTGTATCAGTCTACTCCGGCTTCCATAGATTGGGTGGCTTAAACAACAGACATTTATTTCTCACGGTTCTAGAGGCTGGGATGTCTGAATTCAAGGTGCCTCTGGATTCGGTTCCTGGTGTGGGCCCTCTTCCTGGCTTGCAGACAGAGACCTTCTCATTGTGGCTCTGGTGTCTCTTTTTTTTAAAGGCACTAATCCCATCATGAGGACCCCACCCTCATGGCCTTATCTAAACCTAATTACCTCTGAAAGGCCCCATCTACAAATGCCATCACACTGGGAGTTAGGGTTCTAACATATGAATGGGGGCCAGGGCACCATTCACTCTATAGCGGTATTTTAAAAACTGCAAGGTCATCGACCTTACTGAGCTGCAAGGGAGTCTGGGAAACGTAGTGCCCTTGCTCTGGCTTGCCAACCTGTGCAACGGCGGAGGCGTTTTAGAAGGAACTTGGGAGAAGATGGCGCCATCTAGTGGGCATCATGTGAAGGCGGCACTAGGGACCCCCTTGGGAGTGGATCCTCCACCCTCAGACCTCTCGCCAACCACCAAGAAGAACCCCTCTGAGACTGTGTCGTAGTTCTCCTAGTCTTTTAATAAATATATATTAACAACCAGAAAAAAAAGTTGAGATCCTACTCAGCATACGGTTCCATGGTTCACTTTCCCATTTGATAAATCGTTGAATCTTTTCTCATGTCTACAAACATTCCCACCACCAATTTTAACAGCTCCGTGATATTTCACAGTCTAGATTAAAAAAAAACCCAAAACATAATTTATTTAGCCAAATGCCTATTGTTGGGATTTTAAAAGAATATATTTAGATTATTCCCAGTTTTCCTCACTAGAAACAAAATCAGGAAAAACATTTCAGAAGCAAAATCTAAACTGATAAATGAGCCAGAGCAAAATTGCTCAAAAAGGGTGTACGTATTTTAAAAACTCTGGATACGCATGGCTAAATTGCCCTCCAAAAAAATTGTATCAAGTTATCCTCCCATGAGGAGTGTTAGAAAGTGCTTGTTTCCTCCTGGCTTCAACAGCACTGTGGAATATTTTAAAAACTTTTTCCAATGTGATAGTAAGAAATTTCCCAAGCCCATCCCCGCCGCTTTGGTGTTCTTCCTGGTCCTCTGACTTCACGGGTACTCCTTCTGCTCCTCCGAAGCCGCGGCACAGTTTCTGCCGTCCCCACTTGGCCCCCAGGGTCCCTGCTCCCAGCTGTCCGTCCAGCCGCCTTCTTTCCCTCCCCAACACTCCCTCGTGAATTTGAGTGACGCTGACTCTGCCATCTCCCTCTGGCTGATACCCACTTGGAAAGCCCCCGGCGCCGTGGCGCTGCCCTCCCGGGCCCCAAATAAATATGTGACGGATAATGAGTGACACATAACACTTCTGGCTAAGACGTGCAACAAGATGGGGGGGCCATTCTCCGAACTTGTTGGAATCTCAGGGATCTTATGGGGAAATCGTTTGCGTTCAGTACAGCGGAGGTTCCACCCGCAAAAGCCGGTCTTCAAGAATCAGCTTTCCAGTGGCTTCCTGCGGCTTCCCGGGAGCACAGGGCGGGTTTAGAACAGAGCCAGGCGGTAGTCCTGAGGAGCCACATCCTCCGAGAGATGGAGAAGCAGTTTACGACGCATCTCATTATAAAGATCTCTGCAATCTAGCGCTTTCAGGGAAGCGCTTTGGTTCACTCTAAAACAGGTTTGTTTTCAGCCTCCAACCAGGGGCTGGACAACTTGTTCCTGCTTTCATAAATCTTTGGAAACTAAAAGCCAAGTAACAAAAACCAAAAAATCCCTCTCGTCTCATTATCACTTGCGCCTCTTGAGCTGTAGACTGGACACTGGCTAGACGTTCTGCTGGGATTGCAGACGTAAGGCGTGACCTCACCACTGCCCAGTCTTCTTATGAACAGCTGGCATTTGCCGAGCACCGTCTTAGGTTGAATTTTCCCAGAAGCAGGCCCAGAGACAAGACACGCATGCAAATAGTTTATTTGGGAGGTGATCCCAGGACACACCGACGGGGAGAAGTGAAGTCGGAAGAGTCAAGGGGAGGAACAGGGGGTGGTAACGGGCAGGTGACCGTTGTAGACAACCGGGTCTCAGTTTCCTGGGAACTGCTGGGAGATGTCGTGGAGCCAACCTCAAAGTTGCCCCAGAGGTGCGAAGAGGCCGAGTGTTTATCCACCGACTCTGAAAGGCTCCTGCAGCGAGTGAAGTCTCTGGCCACGCAGAGGCTGGCAGTAGGAAGCCATCGGCTTTGCCGGGGGCGTGTGCGCAGCGGCCCCATGACAGCGTCCTGCTCTGTGATTTGCACGCACCATCTAATGCATTGCCACCAGCAGCCCGGGAAGTAGAGACTCGGGTGGTCTCCATTTTCAGATGGGGAAACTGAGGCTTGGAGAGGTCCAAGGATTGGCTCTGGGTCACATCCCGGAGGCGAGGAGGCTGGGCTTTGCACCCAGGCAAGCGGACCCCAGAGCCTGTGCTCTGCACTCCGCACCGCCTGCTTCCTGTCACACGGCTGTGCGCCTTCGAGGGGGCACCTGGTGAGGAAACGGAAGGCAGAGAGAATTCAGGAGCTTACGGACCTCCCATGCTGTGCGTTTTCTTAAATCACAGGGCTCTTGCAATTTTCTGAGCTGTCGGTTTCCCACTGGGTGGGATTTTGGGCTCTGAGGTGGGAGTTCTGCCTGCAAACCCCCGCAGAGGGGAAATGAACCAGGAGCTGCGCGCGGAGGCTTGGTAGTCGCATTAGCTTGATTTTGATTAAAGCAAATACGTGTATGTGAGATATGCTAGAATGCTTTTCTTTTTGGGGGTTTTCGCTGGAAAACAACCATTTTCTTGTGCAGTGCATAATGTATTCTAAAGGAGTTCCCTGGTCCATTTATCGGGTTCAAAATCTTGGTCAAGCCCAGAAGAAAAGTACTTTCATTCTTGATTTCCTTTATCTCCTCACTCTGCTGTCCCCCGAACAGAGTAACAACAGTTGTGGCAGTAATCGCAGCTACTGACAGAGAACTTACTGCACATGCAAAATGATATTGGGAGAGTTGTCGGAATCAACATGGAGCCACTGGCGTTAAAAAAAAACCAACCCTGACAAATAGAGCCGGAATGGCCATGAAGAGGGTCTTACGCTTGTGTGCCTGATACCAAAACTATCACAGAAGACTCTGCAAAAACCACAACCTTGCTCAAAGGCCATCGCAGCCTTGCACAAAAAACACCTCTGCAAGGACATCTGCCCAGCAGCTGCCTGTCCAACCTCGGACTGGCGCCACCCTTGCTATTGATCTCTGTTGCCAAGGATAATTATCTCAAAACAATTACGGATTCCTCCTCATTTCTCCTTTAAAAACCTGTCTTCCTTTACCTCCCGAATCCACACACAGTTTACTATGGTGCAGGCATGCGCATTGCAGCACTCTCCTCCCAAGTAAGTATCTTTTTGTTCTAGAGAGCCCCTGCTTGTTATTTAGGTTGACACTTTGTGTGCGTGTGTGTATGCTAAGTTGCATATATTATATGTAAATTACATTTATATATACTTTATACCTGAATACATAGACATGCATATGCAAGTATTATATTATTTAATCTCCACGCAGCCTTGTGAGATAGGGGCACCCCCATTTTGCACAGGCTGAAACTGAGGCTCAGAGAGGCTGGGTAACCGGCCCGAGTTCACACGGCCAGGAGGGGTGGAGCTGAGATCTGCTCCCAGCTGTCTGGCGTCAACACCTCCCCGCCCCAAACACTCCCCACTCCGCCTCCCTCTAACCCCACTCCCAACCCACTCCTGAGCAGCTCCGGCTACTCTGTCCCGTGTTCCGGGTGGGACCTACGTGGCAGCCAGCGTGGCTTCTGCTCTGGCTCGTCTGGTGGGTGGGCAGCGAGCCTGGGGATCCCGGAGGGGCCCTGGAACCCGGTCTCCTGCTCCGTGTCCCAGGAGCTGCTGACTGCAGCCTCTGCCAGGGCCTCTCATTACAAATAAATATGTCACAGTGTGATTTGTGGAGGTGTCAGGACTGTGGGTGATTTTTTTTTTAACCTTCTATTTCGATTTCCGTTACTCGGGCTCTCGTGTAGGTGCCAGGAAGGTAAGCACCAAAGGCATTCATCTTCCCTTTTCCTGTGCTCTCTCCCGGCTGCTCCTTCCTTGTTGGACATGAACGCATGTCACTGGTGCCTGCAGTGACGCGGAGCCACTCCCCAACCCTGAGCACGGCTCCAGGCAGGGACTGGGGTCTCTCTCTACCAGCTGACAGGTGCCCCAGGTAAGTCTACACAGTCACTTAGTGGGGGACCAGAAGGGAAAAGGCTCAGAGAAAATGTTCTCAACAGCTACCACGTAAAAGACCGGAGGCCTAGACCCCACACCATGTGCTGAGCTCCTGCTGGGGGCGGCGTCCTCCGAGCGCCCAGCCGGCTTCTCCCCCTCCGAGCTCTGCTGGGCCATCCACTCATTCGGCAGACATTCGCTGAGCACCTGCTATGTTCCAGGTGCGGTTTTAGGGCACTGGTGACTTAGCAGGCAAGTAGTCTCGCCTCCCTGGGGTTTAGATTCTAGTGGAGAAAAAGAAAATAGAACAAGAAAAACAAGTAAATGATTACTAAACACTGTGGTTTGTGAGACGGTGATAAAGCGGGGGAAGGGGTTGTTGGGGGAATTTGCAACTTTGAACAGGGTGGTCGGGGAAGGCTCTCTGAGGAGAGCTTGTGGACAAAGACCTGAGGCAGGGGTAGATGTGAGCACTGTGGGGTGTGTGGGGGAGAGCATTCCAGGCAGACAAGATGGAGCAGGATGGTGTGGTCACGGAGCGTCAGGAATGTGCTGTGGCTGGAGCAGGTGAGCAACGCCAGAGTGTGCAGGGCCTCGGGGCCACTGTAAGGACTTTGGCTTTGCCCTGAGCTAAATGGTGCCCTTGGGAGGTTTAAAGCGCAGCAGGGGTGTGATCTAATTTAGGATTTAACAGGATCCTCCGGCTGCTGTTTCTGGAGACGAGTCTGCAGGAGCCGGAAGGGCGGATGCTGGAGACCAGTGGGGACACCCTGCGAGGCTCCTGGTTTGGGCCAGTGGGTAGTGGGAGGTGGCGGGGCCCCAATGGATTCTGGATACACTTTGGAGGCGGCACTGGTGGGACTAGCGGCGTGTGGGAGGAAGAGCAGAGTCAGGGTGACACGAAGGCTTTGGCCGGGCATCTAGAAGCACGGAGGCGCCCTGGACTGAGACGGGGCGGGCTGCGGGCTGCAGGGGAAGCAGGGGCGTGCTGGTGGCAGGTGAGAGCCCACATCCCTGTGCTGCCCCTTTGCTGCTCTGTCATCCTAAGGAGGAAGGAGGGCAGGGGTCCCCAGGGTGAGCAGACTGGGTGGCCAGTCCTTTGGGAAAGAGTCAGTGGCAGAGCTTCCCGGTAAAGCGTCTTTCCTTGTTAATGATTCACGTGCCTGCCTGGAACCCGTGACGACGCATCCCGTGTGCCAATGTGGCTGGGCTGCGGTGCCCAGGTGTTTGGTCAAACGTGCCTCCAGCTGCCGCTGGGAAGATACTTTGCGGATGTGATTAACATTTACTCTCAGCTGACGCTAAGGAAAGCAGATTACCCTGCATGATGTGGGTGAGCCTCACCTAATCAGGGGGAGGCCCCGAGAACAAACACTGACATTTCTGGAGGAAGAAGCAGTTCTGCCTCTATGGCAACCCTCAAAACCCCTGAGTCTCCAGCCTGCCGGCCCCCCTAGAGTTTCTGAATCCGACACTGTGACACCCACTCCTACCTGAATGCCCAGCCTGCCGTGAATTTCAGACTTGCCAGCCCCACAATCACGTGAACCAGTTCCTTAAATTCCTCCCCCTATACACACACACACAAACACACACAGAGATATACATACAGAGAGCTAGCCAGCTATAGCTGTAGCTGTGTTGTATTAGTTCTGTTTCTCTGGAGAGCCCTGAACAATACCAACCCCTGCCAAGTTTTCTGGAGCCCCCTGGGGTGGGGCCGAGTCTTGGGTATCAGAGCTCAGACCCGTGTGTCAGCTGAAAGATGAATTAGGGGGGATTAACTGGCATTTGGCTAAAAGGAGCGATTAATCACCTGTAAAACCGAAAGATTGGTAGTCACGGTTTACCAGGCAGTGTGGGGTGCAGTAGTGGTCGGGGACATAGACTTTGTCACACAGACTTTGTCACTTCCTAGCTGTGTGGCCCCGGGCACGTTACTTGGTCTCTCTGAGCCTTGGCCCCTTGTCTGTGCCCGGCCCGCGGAGGGGTGAGTATCTGCCACTTGCCTGGTGCGTGGTGAGGGCTATGCGAGTGTTCCCTAGGATGACTTCCAAGCGATACAAACTGAAGAGCATGTTGGAAATGGAGAAAAAAATTCAAACCCCATTACCCTGCAGTAATAGGACAGTTGATTTGCTTTTTAACTGTGAGACATGCTCAGCTGAACATCTGGAGCATCCCAGGTCTGAGTGGGTTCAGAGACCCCTGGTCTCGGCATGGGAAAGCCCTAAATCCGAGGTGACGGGGTAGGAGGCCGGGGCCGCACTCCCCGCCTTGGCCAGAGCTGCCCGGGGTTCTGGGCTGGCCGCTCGGCTGCGGGTCCTCCAGAGACAGCGGCTGCTCCCCACTCTTGCCTACCGCAGCCTCCTAATCCTCTCAAGAGTGTCCTCTCCCTTTGTCTCCATGGGAACCGAAGCCACCGCATTAACCCACATCGCAGGGGAGCTCTCTTTAAAGTCTTTTTGGTTCTGTGTGTCCCTGGCTTTGGCTCCTGGGCAGAGGTAGCGTCTGCTGCAGCTGCCTGGATGCGGCTGAACAGTGCTTTCGGGAGCTCGCGGGGCGACCCTACACCCACCATTCGTGGTTCTGAAAAGCCTGGGCAGCAGGGGCCAATTCTGCCCCAAGACTGTCCGTGACCCCCGGCCGCAGCCAATTCTCTGCTGTGTCTGGAGGGGAGGCCAGGAGGAGGCTGAGGGTGCGTGCGTGCGTGTGCGTGTGCAAGTGCACGCACGCTTGTACGGGAGAGAAAGCATCGTCACAGCCTGTAAATTGGTCTACACATGCAGATTTGGCGCTCACGGAGAACACTCCGCGTCCTCTCCAAAGTCCCGCCAGGTAGGTGCTTTTCTCCATCCCAGCTCTACAAATGGGTAAACTGAGGCAAGGGAGATGCAGTACGTCATCCAGGCTTTAGCTGGTAAGGAGAAGAGCTGGGGTCTGCACCTACAGAGCCTGGCTCTGGAGCCTGTGGGTGAGATCGTCACACCCACTGCCCGGAGGGTCACCACTGGGCTCTTCTCCCCCTCTCGCGTCATTTCTGGGGTTGCCCGTGGCGCCTCCAGGTCCGGGGTGGCCAAGGGGAGACACGCATGTGGCAGACCCAGAAAATCTGCATGGCGTCCTCCCCCCAACCCAGCCCCAGCCTGGAATCCTAACGACACCGTGCTCCAGGTGCTGCTACCAGCCAGGTGAGAAAATCTGGCTCCCTCTGACTTAAGCTGAAAAGGAAACGATTCGTCCCGGTAACGGCACTAGGGGTAAGTCCGGCTTCCAGCGCCCGGTCCTCTCTCCGATGGCTGGCAGCTCCTTCTGTGAGGGCCTCAAACAGGCTCTCCCTGTGGGGACATCGTGGTTGTCCAGGGAATGGTCAGGTGTGCACCTCTGGTTCCAGGTAGGAGCCAGGGTGGAGGGTGTGGGAGTGGGTGGCTGGGGACCCGCATCCCCTTCCCCTCTGGGGACGTCTTGCTCCATCCAGCCCCTTCCCACTCCTCCCTCTGTCTTTTCGTCCTCAAGGGCCCCAGCTCCCATTTCTTCAGGGATACCATCCCCCCGAAGGGTGGAAGCTTTTCCCTGAAGTGTGAAGCCTTCTGTTTTCTCCCCTATAAACCCCCCCCCCCCTCCGCCAGGCAAGGGGAAGTGAAGCCCGGCTGCCTGGTGTGTGTGCGTGTGTGTGTGGAATGACAACACACCCACATCCGTGTCCCGGTAAATTATCCTGCCACCTTGACGAGGAAGCAGTGAGTGAACCGTCTCTGCTCCCATCAGGAACGGGGGCCCTGACCTCTCGAAACGCTCCCTGTGGTCCCTCAGGGTCCAGCCGAGCTCTGTGCTTCACGTTTCTGATTCGCTGGAACATCCTCTTTGCTCACGCCGGCCGCCCCCAGATTTGCTGCCGCCTCTGCCTTTGGACAGCAAACGCCTAGAAGGGGAAAACGGCCCAGGAGATTGTCACGAGGCCTCCTGTGCGCCAGGCCCCGTGCTGTGCCCTGAATGTGGATTTTCTTACTGGGTGTTCACAAGACACCTGCGTGTAAGCCCCATGTGGGCGGGCTCCCTGCTGCCTGCGTGTGGGAGGCACTCCAGCAATAATTGCTGAATGACTGAACAACCCTGCGAGGTAGGTACTGTTATTATGCTATTGGATAGATGAGGAAACAGAGGCTCAGAGAGGTTTAGTAACTTGCCCAGGGTCACACAGCTCAGAGAAGGCAGAGGTGAGATTCAAACACAAGCAGTCCTGCTCTGGTTTTTCCTCCTGCTCTGCTGGGAAGAGGCCAAAGTGACAGCAGCCAGGGACAAAGCCCAGGATGAGATGAGACTAAGTCTGGGCCCTGCCCTGGCTCCTACTGAGGGCAGCAGCACGGGCTCCTGGCGGTGCCTGGTTCCATCCACGCCTGGCTGCAGGGCTTAGCTGTCTGCTCAGTCGCACTGGTTTCCTGTGTTCTTTCCTCCCGACACGGTGTGTTCTATGTCACCGGGTGCCTGTGATGGGCCTAAAGCGCCAAGTGCACTTACCCGTTGGCCTTGTTCCGCTGCGCGGGCCGGCACCAGACAATGAGCCAAAGCGTTCTGGTGCTCCTTTCGTCAGGCCGGGCTCGCAGCTCCTGCTCCGGGACGTTCAGGGGCAGGTGCGCGCCGCTCCTCTAAGGAGGCAGGGGCGAGCTGTGCGGAGGGTCGGGGTGGGCTAGGACCCTCCTTTAGAGGGAAGTCTCCAGGCTCTCACAGCTTCCTGGCCTTTTCACATGGTGTTCCCTGGCCCGGACACTCTCCCCTCCTCTCGCTCCCGCCCCATCTCCGAGCCGATGCCCACTCATGCCACCCCCAACCACTTTCCCCTGAGCACACCCATATCCCTGTCCTTCCACTGTCACCCTTGTTGTTACCTCTCCAGTGTCTGATTTTCCTCTAGACTGTGAACTCCACAAAGAAAGTGACTTCTAGGTTTTGTGTTATAGCTGTTTCTTCAGAACCCAGGGCATGGTCCTTTTTGCAAATCCCAAAAAGGAGCCCCTTCTTCAAAATATTCGACTGCCACCTGTTAGATAGTTGTCCTAATTCATATGCAAATCTAAGAACACAAAGTGTGAGCAGTGTCCCCTAGATTTGTGCAGTGCACAGCCTATGTAGCTGTACATGACAACCTCAGTGTACCATACATTTACTGACTATAGTTGTAAATAAAGCGTAATTCAAATGCTCAAATATGTAAACTGAATAATCTAAATAATAAACCGACTGTCCGCTTGGGGCTGAAGACAGTCTAGCCTTTGGTACACAGGGAAGAAAACTGGGTCGGTGATAAATAGACAACCATAAAGAAGCTATTTAGAAAGGCAAGACCCAAAAGTGGGTCAGGGCTCGATCCTGTGCAAATTAGTGACTGTTTACTTAGTGACTGTTCTCCAGTGTGTTTGGCTGCACGGTGGGAGACCTAACTCATTTTGGGATTGAGTTTCAATAGAATAACAAAATTCCTTTTTAAAAATAGCTTTCTCAAAGTGGAACCTTTTCCGCTGAGGCCGGGGCTTAGCCTAACGGGCCTGCTGGCAGACGCTGGGCAGTGGCGTCTCCTGTCTTGATTTCCTGACGACTCCGAGTCTGTAAGGCTGGCCTCGACCCCCTCACCCTGTGACGGCTCTGGGGAAGCTCTGGTGCCCAGTGACTGTGCTGTGATAGGAGCAGTGGCAGCCCAGGTTGTGCGTGTGGGGGTGGGGATGCAGACAGGTGGGAGAAGACAGGGAGCGACCCCCTGCAATCCTGGCTGTGCTCCCGCGCTCACGAGACCCAAACCCAGGTGCCCTCATGTCCTCTGCACAACAGCCTCAGGAGCGAGCCACGCCGCTGCCGGGACAGGTGGGGACAGATGAGAAAACTGAAGTTCAGGTTCAGGATCGGGGGTCAGCAAACTTTTTCTATACAGGGCCAGAAGTTAAATAGTTTTGACTTTGTGGGTCACACCGTCTCTGCTGCAGCTACCCAACTCTGCCCTAGTCCTGTGGAAGGATGCCACAGACAATGTGTAAACAAACGGGCACGACCGTGTTCCAATAAAACTTTATTTACAAAAGCAGGTGGTGCACAAATGCTCGGGAAGATTAACTTGCCGTGTGGAGGTCTAGTAGATGAAACATTACGGTGGATAACAACGTGGGGTGGGCACTTGGAGTTGAATCCTGTCACCCTGACTTACCAGCTGACCCTGGGCAGATTTTATAACGTTGTGCCTCAATTTCCCCATCTGCAGAATGGGGATGGTACCAATGCCTACCGCATTGGATTATGTGAGGATGGCATGAGCAAGGCCAGCAAAGTGCCTGGGGCAGAGTAGCCAGTGCTGCACAGGTGTCACTTAGAGTTTGAGCCCAGAACGGCCTGATGGCAAAGCCAGAGCTCTTTGTCTTGCAGGGAGGTGGGGCAGTGTCCTCCCCTCACGCTTCCCTGCCAACTCCCATCCACCTTGTCAAAACACGAGTGCTTCACTTGAGCCTGCCAGCTCAGGGCCAGCTGAGGATGGGGCACGGGGGGAGGGGCCCCTTACCAAAGAGGCCTGGGGTCCTGCCTCCTGGGCCGCTGCTCTTTTTCTCCCGCACTCCTCCTCCTCCAGGTGCCCCCCCCAGGAGTGCAGGGCCTTAAGCTTTCTGAGAAGTGGGGTGGCACCCAGTTGCCACCGTGTCACCGTGCCACTGGCAGGTGGCTGTGCTCGGGGCAACTGCAAGACAAGGATTTATGGGGTGCAGCGACAGGCAGCCGCGCTGGCGGATTAGCTTCACATGGCGCCGTTTAGCACAGGGCGGAGAAGAAAACATAACGAATGAGATGCCGTCGCGGAGAGTCAGCTACCACAGCCCGTATATTTCTGCCTAAGGGAGTGTTCGTACAACATGGCACTTGCCCAGCAGGGCTGCTGTGTGTTTACAGAGGGGGCTTTTAAAGGAACATCGACTACTGGTCCATAAAGTCGCAATTAGCAGAAGCCTGATTTACGAGCACAGTTTGCTGTCGGAGCCAGCGCTGCCCTGGCCTGCCGGGAGCCGAGGGCGGCCGGAGTGCGCTGGCGGGGGAGGCTGGGCTCGGGTCTGCTGTTGTGGGGCTTCCTGGGAGCAGATGGGGTACAGAGGGTACCCCCAGTCTGGGGAGGTTCCTGGTGCAAAGCTTGATGTTAGTTCTCAAATCCTTAAGACAACCCTGGGGACAGTTTCTGCTAATCTCTCTGATTTGGAAATAAGGAAACTGAGGCTTGGAGCCATTAAGTCACTTGCGTAGGGCCACAAGGCCCATTAATGTTGGAGCTAGAGCCTGAGTCCAGAGCTGGGGACCATGGGTGTAAAGCCTGAGCAGTGTCCCTGGCATCGTTAGGGACTCTGAAGGATGGCAGACCCAGGCCCCAGTCTCAGCCTCATTGCTCACTTCTGTGCAACCTTGGGAAAGTTAGTTACCCTCTCTGAGCTTCATTTTCCCTATCTGTAAGATGGGGATGATAAGGAAGCCTATCTTATTAGACAAAGTGATGGATGTGAAGGGCTTAGCCACAAATCCATTTCCTAGGGCTGCCGTGACAAACTGCCACAAACTGGGTGGCATAGAACAGTAGACATTTATTCTTTTCCAGTTGTGGAGCCCAGAAGTCTGAAGTCAAGGTGCCAGCAGGGTCGGTTCCTTCTGGAGTCTCTGAGGGAGACGCATGTCATCGGGGCCCACCCATTTAATCCTGGATGATCTCATCTTGGGATCCTTATTTAATTTTATCTGTAAAGACCCTTTTTTTCCAAGTAAATTTACATTCACAGGTTCTGGGTGGACATATCTTTTGGGGAGCCACCATTCAACCCACTGAGGTCTGGGAAAGGGGTCCAGTAATGTGGTTCTTGTCACCAGCAGCAAGGGCTTGCTGGAAACCGCTACAGCAGCTTCCCAGACATGTCCCTGCCTCCCCGCCCCGCCCCCCCCACTGTGACTTTTCTTTTTGAAAACTCACGTCTGAGTTCTGTCTCTTTTGGGGGCTGAAGGACAGATGCCCACCACCCTCTGTCTTCCCCCACTGGGCTCCCCTGCATCAGGGAGCCTGGGGGCCCTGCGGCTTGTCCTGGGCTGGGAGGGGTTGTCCAGCTCTCAGGAAGCCCCCTTGTCCCCCAAATGCGGCTGGAGGTGGGGAAGTGGAAACCATCACCTGGACTTTCCTCTTGGATCCCCCTGGAAAGATCTAGGGTGGGTAATGGCTCAGGCCCAGCTTGGGCAGGAAACATGGACTTGGGCCTCAAGGAGGCGGGGCCTTGGCAGGGAGAGCTGCAACCTCCTGTGTCCCAGGTTGTCACCCTAGGCCTGTCCTTGCCTTGTGGGTGGCAGGATGAACAAGGCTCAGATGGTGAATAGACTTAAACTCTTTTTATTTTTAAAGTCAACTTTGTTGCTGCTGGTACAAAAGCAAGCGTGCTCGGTACGGAAACTCGGCGCAAGCAGAAAAGGAGGGAGTGGAGGAGGAGGTCACTCCTGCCCCCAGCGCCCAGGGGTCACCGTCATCAACACGTTTTGGGGTCTTTCCTACCCGCTGTTTGTCCTGCGCACGATTTCCATTTCTCCAGGTAGATACTGCCGGTATCATTTTGCATCTTGCTTTCCCCCACTCACTGCTACGGCGTGTGAGGATTTCCCCTCGTCATGGCAGAGGCTTTGTAAGTATCATCTTTAACGGCCAGATGACATCTCACAGAGCGGATGTGGGGCCGTTTCTGCAGCCAGTCCCCTCTCGCTGGACATCGTGGCTGTCTCTGGGACGTGAGCAGCCCCGAGGGCGGGCGTGGGGTCCAGGCCAGCTGGGCGGGGCTGGGGCGGCGCATCTGGAAGCCTGGCTGAGCTGCGTTCCCAGCCACCCGTGAGGCCGGGTGCCCGGCTGGAGCCAGGGTCGGTGGCTGCTGTTGCCGATGTCAGCCCTCCTCATCTGCAGGCAGCTTTATCTTCATTCCTGACACTTTCTATGTATGGCTCTCCCTCTCAGAGCCTCTCTGTCAAGTAGCTAATGAACTGTAAACAGACACTCCAGTGCTCCAGGGGAGCCCTCGAGGGAGCTCGCAGAGCGCAGTGTCTGTACAGCAGAGAAGCCTCCAGGGGGGCAGATAACCCCTGCACCTGCTCGACTGGTGGGGACAGAGAGTGTGCGTCCCTGCACGCGCCCTCCCTGCTGAGCACACGGCGGCACAGGTGCAGAGGGGCAGCAGGGACTGTCCCGGCCAGCCTGGGCCCTCCGACTCCTTCACTCATTGTTTTGGATGCCTCAGAGGGTCCCCGTCCCCACTTCTTCCTTCCCCTGCCCCAGCCTCCCCGCTGTCTCCAAACCTGGCTCGTGACAAGACTCGCCGGGGGAGCTTTCGGAAAATGCAGATTCCCAGGCTCCTCACCCTACAGACTGGGACTCAGTGGGCTGGTGGGATTGTCCCCCGCCACCCGCCTCACTCGATCAGGTTGGCTCAGCAGCCCCTGCCCTGTGCGGCTCCTCAGAATCGCCCCCTGCTCGCTTGGAGCTTGCTGCTGCTTGTGCTCCTAGGACACTCTGATATCCGCCCACCCTGGGTAGGGCTGTCCCCTGCGCTCTCGCTCTGTCTCCCTCAGGCCGCGAGCCTCGTGAGGCCCGGGCGCGCAGTGGGTGCGCGACCACATTCACGGAGCACTTTACCGCGGACCAAGCGTCTCGCGCCACTGTCCCCCTTCATCCTCAGAGCCCTTTATGACCAGGGTCCTTTATTTTTCTCCCCATGCAGACGAGAACACTGAGGCCCAGCAAGCTTACGTAATGTCCCCAGGGCCACACGGCCTGGAACAGGAGGCGCGGGACACTCCGTGTTCGTGGATGCGTGACAGAGAGCTGGGGCTTGACAGCCGCCACCCACTCGCCCCTTCTTTTTCTTTAATGGCTTCGCTGAGATGTAATTCACATGCCGTACGAGTCACCTATTGAATGTGTCCAATTCAGTGATTTTTGGTGTATTCACGGGCTGTGCAACCATCTAATGCCAGAATATTGTCATCCCCCCAGACAGAAGCCCCATACCCGTTAGTCACTTCCCATTTTTCCCAAACCCCAGCCTGTGGCAGCCACTGATGGCCTTTCTGGATCCATGGCTTTGCCTCGTCTGGGCATTTCACGTAAATGGACTCACATGCCGTGTGGTCTTCGTCGCTGGCTTCTTGCACAATGCTTTCCACGCTCACCCCCGTCGCGGCAGGTATGGAGACCCCATTCCTTCGTAGGTCGCTGAATGCCAGCCCACCGTGCGGGCGGGGCCGCGTCTGTTCACTGGTCTCTGGCTGCTGGCACTTGGGTTGTCTGTGCTGTTTGGCTGTTACGATCAGTGCTGCTATAGGATTTTATCTCTCCCACTTGCATGCCCAAGAGTGGACCTGCCGGGTCACATGGTGATCGTGTGTGTAGCATGAAGTGATCGTACCATTTTCCAGCAGGTCCCAGTTTCTCCATCTCCGCGGTAACACTTGCTATCACTGTCCCCTCGACACTGGCCTTCCTAGCCAGTGTGCATCGGTATTTCACTGTGGTTTTGATTTGCATTTCCCTGATGACTAATGATACTGAGCATTTTTTCATGTGCTTAGTGGCCGTTTGTTTATCATCCTTGGAGAAATGTCTATTCAGAGTCTTTTCCCATTTTAAAATTGGGTTATCTTTTTGTTACCGAGTTGTAATGGTTCTTTGTAAATTCTGGATACAAGTCCCTTATCAGATATGGTTCACAAGGGCCTTCCCCGATTCTGTGGGTCGTCTTTTTACTTTCTTGATAGTGTCATGAGAAGCTCAAAAGTTTCTAATTTGACAAAGTCCAGTCTCTCTGTTTGTTATGTTGTTACTTGTGCTTTCGGTGTTGTGCCTGAGAAGGCTTCGCCTGGCCCAAGCTCAGGAAGACTTACTCCCATGTTCTCTTCTCAGAGATTTGTAGTTGTCATTCTTCCATCTGGGCCCACGTGCCACTCGGAATTAATCTGCGTGGGTGTTGTGAGGGAGGGGCCCCTCCTTTCTTTGGTGGATATCCAGTTGTCCCTGCACCATGGCCTGAAAGGACTCTATTCCCCGGGCAGGGCTGGCTCTGGGAACAGGTCTCCCCTTACGAGTCCTGCCACCCAGCTCTCGCAGGTCCCACGGAGGCCTTGGCAAGCTGCCAGCCAGAGCCACCCCAGCCATCTCCAGGTGACCCTCTCTGGTGAAGGGGAGTCCACAGGGACTCAGAAGTGGGTATGGCACGTGAGGGTGCCTGGGCACCACGAGATGACCCAGGTCACGGTAGGGCTTTCCGGGAGATGCTCTGCCCTCTGCTTTCCAAGGGATTCGTGAAGGTCTGAGGGCTCCAGTCTAGAAGGAACGGCAGGGATGCCTCCTGCCAAATGTCTGGACAAACGCTGGGGCAACAGGACAGTGTGAGTTGGCCAGACTTCCCCAAAGCCAACTCCCCGCAACTGACCACGACTCCCCAGTCCCCAAGAGGGCTTCTCTGTGCCAGTGGGGACTGTCCCCTGTGACTGCCATGGTCCTGCCTCGGGGCCCGGGCACCTCCTGCAGCCTGGGGCGTGCTCCTGAGTGTCCTCCGCCAGTCCTGCTGCTGCCGCCTTCCAGGGCCGTCCGGAGCCTGCCCTGCTCCTGGCCCTGCTCTGGGGTGGGACCTCGCCTGCCCTCACCCGGAGGGGCCTGGGGCCGCCGAGCTGGAGGTTTGCACACTGTGTCCCTGGGGGTCCCTGCAGGGCCAAGGGGCAGGACTTGGGGCCCCTCAGCTACCACCTTCCAGGCCCATTTCCCGTGCGGGACTTCCTCCGAAGACTGCGTTTATAGAGAGGGTCCCATGATGGGAAGATTGAAAGCTGACAGATCTAATCCAATTCCTTCATTGTGCAGCTGTGTGGACTGAAGCCCAGCGAGGAAGGGCCTTGTCCAAGGTCCCCAGCGTGGAGCTGAACTGGATTCCCCAGTTCCTGTCCCCGTGTCCTGGAGCCCTGTGGTCCCAGCCCCGCCCCCGGCCTCCCAAGCCCAGTCTGCACCCCCCACGCCCCCCACCCCTGTCAAGCGCGCTCTCCTGGTCCCCCTGTCTGTTGGCGGCCACGCTAATGAAATCCTGCAGTTTCCATGGATTTCTGGGTCCTGCCAAGCCCTCTGGCTGCTTTAGTTTGCAGTTGGTTTCACAAGGAGGGGGAGAAAGGCGCGACTACGATCACTCTGCTGTTGGAAGGAGAAAATGAATAGCAGCTCCTTTATCGCTGAAGTCCTTTTCATGCTTGAAATTCCCTCATCTTGCCCCAGATCTGCCCGCGGGGACTCGCGGTGGACGCCCCGCCCCCATGCTGATTTGCCCACATCATCAGGCTTGTGACAATAACAAGGACCAGGTCCCTCCGGGGAGGTGGCAACACCTGGGTGGGGGCGTGAAGGAGCGGTCCCCTCCCAGGTCAGGGGGTTGTTTAGCTCTTCCTCTGGCCCCACAGGAGGGGTGGAGGGTGGGCCTGACCCACCATAGAACGTGTGTGTGCATGTGCATGCGTGTGTGTGTGCATGTGTGTGTGTGTGTGCGTGTGTGTGTGTGTGTGTGGACCCTTTGGGTGAAGGGGCTGGCAGCTCAGAGTCTGGTGTCCCCTCTGGTTTGGGGCCTTCTCTGAGGCAGGGAGGGGTGAAATGGGCCCACGGGAGGGAGCGATGGTGCTGAGGAGCGCAGTGCCTGGGATGAGACGTGGATGGGGCTGCGTGATCCTGGTACGCGGTAGCTGGGGCTGCGGGCGGTGCTGGCTGGAGCCCTGGGGTTTATTTATTTAATGGCCACGTTCAATGACTCTCGCCCCCTCACCTCTGGCACCCACTGTGTGTGGTTGTCACGCACATCTCCCAGGGAGATGGGTAAAGGGGGGTGCAGTGGGGGCCTGGAGAGAGTCGGTTCTCTGGAGAAAGGGAACTGAGTGAGTTCTGTCCTGGGGTGGGGCAGGGGTGTCCCTGACACTCGGGGCAGCTCCTTTCATCCCTCCCAGGACAGGGAGGGTTCCTGCCCCACTCCCCGGCATCCCAGCGCTAGCACCGTGCCGGACAGCTGGATGCACGGGTGACCTCTGTGTCGAACCCCTCCAAACGCTTGCTCTCTCCAGGCGGCAGCAGGTAGCATGATCTGAGCTAATCTCTGTGCACTAATTCATTCACCAACCAGTGTTTATTGAGCACCCGCCATGTGCTAGACAAAGTCTTGGTGGCCAAGTAGCTCACACCCAGGGCCACCCTGGGTGCTGCTCTGGGAATGTTTCAGAGGCAATAAATGTCTTAAACCAAGGGAGTAAGCCGGATGGTGGGCATGTCGGGCGCTGCGGTAGGTTGGGGGGGCGGGGAGAGGTCTCTGGTTCGGGAAAAGGGAAGAGAGACTTCCGGAGTACTACCTTGTCTGAGCCTCACGTGGATGCGAGCCAGACAGGGCAGGCAGGTGAGGAAGAGGAGACTCCAGTGACTCGTACCAACGTGTCCCGGGAGTTGGTGGCAGGGCTGTGGGTTGAGATGGAAAACGTCATCGGGCTGTGGACAGCCTGGGCTGGGAGAGGCAAGAACCTCCTACCCCTGGACCACTCCCGAAATTCTGTGACCAGTTGCCATCCCTAGTGGGCTGGAGACGGGTGACATGTGACAAGCGTCCAGGTGGGAGGCTGATGGTTCTGGGCAGAAGAGGGCTGCTGATCACCGAGAGACTCTAGTAACTGATGGGTGTCTGGCAGGACAAAAAGTGTCCACCTGTGGTGTCCCCAGCCTGTCCCTTCCTGGCTTGCTCAAGAGGGTTCTGGCGATGTCTGCTCAGTTTCTCCCCCCACTGTACACAGCCCCACTACCACCACCAGGGAGGGCCCCCGTGTCTTCAGACTGGCTCTTTGTCTTTCTGGGATGCAGAATTGGGAGAATGGGTGAGGTGGGGAGGAAAATCTGGGGCTCAGGAGTTGAGGGGGTCGGCGGTAGGAGGCGCCGCAGGAGTCAACTGCAGTTTCTCTGACCGTGTGGCCCCTCCAAAAGGTCTGAGATACGCAGCTGAAGAACTTGGAAATAATTCTAATTAACTTTGTGGTGGCTGAACTATGTGTCTTCAGTTGCGGCGACATTGAGCACTTTCTTGGTTTTAGTCGGGTTCCCTGTCGTAGGAACAAAGACAGAAACGAAACCTCACAGGACGTGAGTGTTATTCTGCACCGCGTATGAATGACAGTCATTAAACACCCCGCATTCCATCGAGCGACACTGCTGTGCCTTTTCTCTCTTTTATATGGTAAGTTTTTACCTCCTCGGGCTGCTGTTTCCCCCTCAGTGCTGACTGACGGAATTCCAATATTTGGTCTTCAACTATGGGTCCTTGGAACTGCTGGTGAAAGAAATCTCAGCAAGATAAGATGTAAAAAAAATCAAGCCTCCACTTTCCCTGCAGCTGGGCAGGCAGACTCCAGTCCGCATCAGAAAATCTGACCTCTCACACGTTCTTCCTATCTAGAGCTTCGCTCCCTGACTTCAGAGAGGGTCGCAAACTCCAGGTGGGTGCTTTTGACTCTTTAAAAACCCCCAGCTGTGCTTGATTGTCTCACTTAATAACTTATTACGCTGGCAGTGCTGTGTAAGTGGCTATTCCTGTTTTCCGAAAGGTGTAACACCTGTGAGTTGTCTTTGTGAAACCAGAGGGGCGGGCGCTGCCTCCCGCGTGGGTGAGGTGAAGCCCACCTGGGTCTCTGCCGGGATCCGTAGTCAACGAGGGGCTCGAGAGCCTCCGTCTGGTTTGGGTTAACACGAGCGAAGCCCAGGTGCCTTGTCTGGGTTATCTCGTTTGATCCTCGTGTAACGACTCCGTCAGACGGGCACTGTTGTTGTCTTTCTCCTACGGACTGGACAGGGAGACGCCGTGAGACAGACAGAAGGACCCGAGGACACACGGCCGGCAGAGGTAGAGCCTGGTTTGAGCCAGGCGCCCGAGGGCTGACGGTCCGAGGCAGCGTCCACCCTCTTAACCACAGCATTGCACCGCCTGGGGGCGGGGAGCCTCGCCTCTTCCTGTGCACTGATGACTCTGGGAAGTGGGGGCTGAAGAAACTGGGGTGTTCTGGAGCCTCTAAGCAGTCAGAGAGGAGGAGAGACAAACCCTGGAGGCTGGCAGCTTTGGAGAGCCCTGGGAGGAAGGAAGAGGAGCAGAACTGAGAGCATCCCTGGGTCAGGTCCAGGAGGCTGAGGGCAGGGGTGGGTCTGGTGAGTGGAAAGCACAGGGACCTCAAGCTACGGACGTGGCTCAGCGTGCCGCTGACAGGGAAGACTAGGTGAGAGATGACCCTGGACGCTTGCAGCGTGGAGACCTACTCAGGAGACCTTGCTCAGAGGAGCGGCCGGCCCACGGGGTGAGGAAGGGCAGAGAAGAGCCTAAGTGCTTTAAGCCTCTGCCAAGCCAGCCGGGCGAGTGAGGCTCCGTACCTGGAGCACACCTACCTGGGCACTGCCCGAGGCGCACAATCGCTCCTCCCCGTATCAAAGTCGACGCACTTCAAAATGGCAGGCACCACGGGCAGTTCTTCGGGGATAAGACACAGCTCCTGGTAGCCCAGTGGCCTCCCCACCCTCCTTCTTCTGATTTCTGTGGGAAACTACTGTTCCCCATCACACACCCACACACGCGCACACACATGCACACACACGTGTGTACACATGCACACACACAGTTCCAGTTATCTTTTTCTGCATAACAGGTTACCCAAAACTTAGTGGCTTAAAACCACTAATTTATTATGCTCACAGATTCTGCGGGTCAGAAATTGGGAAAGGGCTCAGCAGGGATGGCTTATGTCTGCTAACACAATGTCTCGGTCCTTACCTAGCAGGACTCAGTCTCGGGGCAGAAATCATCTTGAGAAGAAGCCACTCACATGTCTGGTGGTTGATGTGGCTTGTTGGCTCGGACCTCACCTGGGGCTGTCGGTCAGAACACCTGCACTTGGCCTCTGTGTGGCCTGGGCTTCCTCACAGCATGGCGGCCTTGACCTTCTTCAGTGGGGGCCCAGGGCTCCAGAGGTGAGTGTCTCAAGAGGCAAGGAGTGAAAGCTGCCAGTTTCTAACACTGGACCTAGAAATGAGGCAGTGTCACTCTTGCCGTAAAGCAGTTCACTGTGCCCTGGTTGCCAATTTCTCTGAATCTGGTGAGACAGATCACCCTCCTGCACCACAAGTTATATGAAGCAGATTTCTTATAGGTAGGCAGCAAGGACAAAGAAGCCTAGGACCCATGGTGAGTGGGTTCCCCCAGGCTCAGGAAAGTGGCTTGGGGTGGATGGAGTCTCTGTTGCAAGTGCCTTCCCTGCACCACAGCTGGGGGACCTGAAAGGAAGTGTGACTCGCTGGGCTAAAGCTGTGAAGGACGTCCTGCTTGCAGGGGAGACGGGAACGAAGCCGGCTGTCCAGGGGGCGTCCTCCCTAACTCGACATGCTGCATTCCCTAGAAGGGACAGGGACGAGACCGGAGCTACTTCAGGCAGTTCCTCCTTGTCTCAGAATGTTGCATGCCCAGCTCATTCTCCAGTTATTTTTGAGAACTACAAGTACAAAAAGGAGGAGAACTGTTTGTTCAAGGCCGCCTGGAGAGCGTCCCTGCAGAGTGTCAATGTCACATATAAGAAAAGCATGTGGGATGGGAGATATTGTGGGGTCCCTCTTTGGAAAACACAGCACACAACCGCTCAGTCTCGGCGTGGCTGCCCACCCCTCCTTCCCACCAAGCGGTCCCCTGGGCTAGGCTGGTCCATCAGGAACATTCAGGGATGGACGTGTGACCCAAGCAGGGCCATTAGAATTTTTCCCGGTGTTGCGCTGTGAATTTGGGAGAGGAATTTTCTAGGAGGATGAGAGTCTGGGCCTGCCAGTGACAGTCTTCGCTCCTGGCTGGGGCGAGCCGGCCTGCAGAGCGGTTCCAGACACCTGCGGAGCCGAGAGCTAGGGAGGCAGAGGTCTGACAGCACTGCCTGAGCCTCTGGGTAGCATCGTGTTCCTAACCCGGTCCCGTCCAGCAACTTTATGTTTCTCATAACTGAAAGAATTCTTACCAACAGAGCAGGGGACAGAGAGATGACTGTGCCACAAATGTAGTGAAAGGACCAAGAACTTGAGCCCCGAGGCTCATTCTGCAGGAGAAACTTCCTCCAGAGGGCAGGCAGAATATCTCCAGGGGAGAAATATTGGGAAAATGCTTTGGGGAGTCCCCACCCTCATGGACTATGTCACCCCCACTCCTTCCTCTCCTCCCGCCATGATTTTATTCCACAAAGAACCCAAGAATCGTGAGATGACATGCAAGTTGGGTAATAGGGCAGCCGCTTTCCACTCCTGTGATATCGAGCAAGTCACCTGGTCTTTTCTAGCCTCAGTGTTCTCCTATGAACCGTGGACTTGGGGGTTGTTGTGAAGACTGAGCAAGATGAGGCGTGGGAAACCCTGAGCGCAGGCCGGGTGCGCGGTGAACTCGTGAGGCCTGGAAACTGTTCCGTGAGCTCTTCGTGTGGCCAGCACGAAGGCGGAGGTCTCCGCATCAGCCCGCCCAGCCTCTCTCCCTGCAGCCAAGAGGCTCTTGCAGATTTATACGTCCAGCGAACGGCAATTTCCATAACAAACAGGCGCACGCAGGCAGGACGCAGATTCCTCCAGGGCCCAGGAACTGCAAAGGGAACATCTACTAAATCAGGACTGGTGGATAAAGCCCAGAGTGTGCTCCTCCCCTTCCTCATGGTAATGAGCTGACAGACTCCAATTACAAGCCCAGTGGAAGGGGCTGCATGATGAAGCTTGACAGTGGCCTTGCCACCGAAATAGCAAACCGTACCGAGAGTCTGCACGGAGCACCCACGTCTTCACAGCCCTGGCGCAGCTCCTGGCGAGGGCCAGAGAGGTTGCACGAGAGCCAGGGCCCAGGAGGAGCTGGAAGGGGTGGGGAGGAGGGGAAGGGGATGTTAGGAGAGTGAGGTGAGGAGGGTCTTGCAGAATGTACTGTTGCCAGCCCCCACCTGGGTAGTTGTGATGGGATCTAGGCTTCCTCTGCCTCAAGCAGTTTGTAAATTTGTGAATAGTCCCATAGGACCTTAAGGTCTCAGTGTTCCCATCCTGAAAAATGGGTACAAGGATACAGGCTTTCCATACTTATTGGGGGTTTGAGGAGGACCAGAGGAGACACTCAGATGTGAAAACAAAAGCAACGTGGGAGATGCAGGTCCTAGGGCCATCTACAGACCTGCAGACTCTTGTTTTGCAGTTGAGTAGAATGAGGCCCAGGGAGAGGAAGGGATTTGCCTGTCATCCTCGAGTGAATTAGTGAGTGAAATGGAACTGGCACCAGGGCCCTGGTGTAAGGCCAAGTGGCCTTTGTCCCCCCCCCATTGTCCAGTTTGCTTCCTTCCTGATGGTCACAAGGGGTGCAATCCCCAATGCACCCATGGCTGGTAAGTCCCAGTGGGTAGAGCCGGGGCTTATCCACTGTGTGTTTGTGGTCTCTTCGGTCCTCTGGCTGGTCCGGGAGGTGACACCCTTGTTGTATTAATGTCTTAAATGCCATGTATGTTGATGCTTTCATTCACCACATAACTGACGGCGTGTGGTCTCGCCCGTGGGCATCCCGTCAGCTTGAGCCAATCCTTCCCGCTGGCCATGGTGAGCTTTGTTTTTCTCAGATGATGAGTCCCGGGCAGTGGATCAAGTGCTCTGCGTGTCCCCCTCCCCAGGCGGTAGCCCATGAATTGAAAGAGTTTGAGAAGAACGGGCATAAAGTGGCGATAGATTCTATTTCTAGATGAGCCGCATAGCTCTGAAGCTGCCGTTAGCTCATTCTTTCAACAATACATGGCTAAACCGTAGCACGTGGCCCTGTGCGTGTTAGCTCCTTACATCCCACGGACGGGTGGCCTGGCCACGAGAGGGACTGGAGGGAGGGAGCACAGTTGGCTCAGAGAAGCGCAGCCTTAATTTTGGAGGTAAAATGGCACTGGTGGGAGGTGAGGAGAGGCTCTCGTCACCGTCAGCCTGGCTTGGTCCCCCGGCTTCGCCGCCCACCTCCCCAGCGCCTTCTGCACACAGCAGTTGCGTCAGTCAGGGCTCTCCCGAGAAGCAGAGCCAACAGGAGATAGATGCATATACGCGCACCTCTCCTATTTATGTGTATAAAGAGATTAATTGTAAGGAACTCACTCGTGATGCTGGAGGCGACAGGTCCTGAGGTCTGCAGGCAGCAAGCTGGAGGGGCAGGAGCGCTGCTGGTGCAGTTCCAGTTTGAGTCTGAAGGCCGGCAGACTCGAGACCTGGGAGGGGCCGATGTTTCAGTTCAAGTCCAAAGGCAAGAAAGAACTGATGTCCCAGCCGGAAGGCAGTCAGGCAGGGGGCGTTTCCTCCTCCTTGCGGGAGGGTCATCCTTTTCGTTCTATTCGGTTCTTCAACTGGCTGGCTGGGCTCCACCCGCGTTCGGGAAGGCGATCTGCTTTGCTCAGTCTGCTGCCTTATTCAGAAGCACCCTCACCGGCACACGCAGGGTAATGTTTGACCAGATGTCCGGGCACCCTGTGGCCCCATCAAGTTGACACATTAAATTAACCATCACAGCAGCGTAAAAAGCAGGTTGTTTTAAACATAAGTCAGGTCACATCATCTCCATGCTTAAGACCCGCACTCCTTCTGTGTCCTGCAGGTCCCATGTGATCAGGCCCCCTCCCCCACGGGCCTTATTTGCCCCAGAACCCCCGTTCAGTCACCCTGCTCCGTGCACACTGGCTGCTCCCGCCCTCTGAACACGCCGCGTTTGTGTGCGCCTCGACACCTCTCCCGTGGCTGCACCGTTTTCTTGGGCTGCATTTCTGCTAGATCTTCACAAGCCTGGCTCCTTCTCAAGTTGGAGTCAACGCCAACATTGCCTCCCCGAGAAGCCTTCCCTGACCACCCCGGCCAGGGCGGTCCTCACTCGGTGGCTAAACAGCCCATCACTCTGCTTGTTTTTTTCATGCCACTTAGAGCAAACTAAAATTCTCCTAGTTATTGGCATGTTCATTGTTTATTGTTTTTCCCTCCCACTAGAACGGAAACGCCATGAGAGCAGGGGATTTATTTGGTTTGTCACTGAATTTCCAGTGCCTGGTGCACAGAAGGCTTTCGATAAATACTGGTAGAAAGAATGAATGAATGGATTCATTCATTTGTGAGTTAATTCACATATTTTAAAGGAAAGATTTAAAAAATAGCTTCTCTTTGCCCTCTTGGAGAGGAAAGCATTCTGTGTCTGGGTTTCAGAAAGTAAGGAGTGCCCGGGGCTTCTGTTCTTGTGTTCGTCTGTCTGCTCCCCCGACAGTTCCAACTGTGAGAAACCCCGCTCACCTGGGCGTTCCCTGAAGTTCGGGTCCCTTGGGAAGCACCTGGATTGGAGGATGGAGGAGGCAGCGGAAGGGAGGTAAATGTTGGGTGTTTTCCAAACCAATCTTCTCATCACACATACATTTTTAATGCCGTCAGAAATTTAATTTGTTATACAAAGCTGAAGCAGTAGCGTTGTGTGTAAATAGCAAACCGTGGGAAGATCGCTCTCCTCAAATACGTTCTGCCAACCCGTCTGTTTCCATACCCATTTAATGCGTGAGTTGCCGTCCCTGGTGCTGAAGTAATAGAATCAGCCAGGCGTCTGGGCTTTGGGAGGAGCACACCTCTGTCTGAAGTTCTGGGACCCCCCACCCCCACCAACACACACACGCACACACACACACACGCACACACACACTCCAGGAGCTGCCCGGCAGCGTGTGGTCACCATGCCCTGCCATTGCCGGTCACACGGTGATGATGGCCACTAGAAATCACAGAGCTGGACTATAATTCCATTCTCACTTGGCATCTCTTGAGCTTGCCCAGGGGCTGCCGCAGCCAGTCAACTCTGCGCTAGAGGGAGTGGCAGGGCTATGGGATGCGGAGCCCTTCGGCAGCTCCATGGGGCATGTCCAGCCTCAGGTGTTGTGGACCACATCAGTGATGGCATGAGAAAGGGTCACCTCAGTTCTACACTTTCCGTGACACCTGCCTGCCCAGCCTTAGGCTCTGTGGTCTGTAGTGGTGCCTTTGCCTGAGAAGCCCATGTGCACAACAGCTCCCTTTAAGTGACGGGTGGCAATTTAAATTTTGGAGTTATGGGGCGATGATTTAAAAATATTTATTAAAACTTTTGAGGTGTGACATATAAAGTACACAAATCTTAAGTACACAGCTTAAAGAATTTGTGTGTGTGTGTGTGTGTGTGTGTGTGTGTGTAATCACCATCCAGATGAAAATACGTAGTATTTCCAGCATGCCCCACCCCTCCAGCATGCCACCTAACAGGCAGCACCTTCCACCAGAAGTCACCACTTTTCTGACCTCTGTCACCATAGATTAGCCTGTCTGATTCTCAAACTGCATCTAAATGGACTATTCAGCACACACTCTCCTGAGTCCACCTCTTTCCTTCAGCATTGTATCTTCAGATTCACCCATGGAGTTGCATAGCAGTGGTTCATTCTTTCTTCACTGCTGTGTAATACTCGGCGTGAACAAGTCACAGTTTATTTATGGATTCTACTGTTGATGGATATTTGGGTTGTTTCCAGATTGAGACTATTACGAATAAAGCCGTGAACATTCTTGTGCATGTCTTTTTGATGGACAGAGCACTCATTTATGTTGGATATTTACCCAGGTGTAGGATTGCTAGTGTACACATACACATATGCTTTCAAAGTGGTTGTATCAATTCACCATCATTTCTTGAAAAAAAAATTCTTTTTCCTGCTTTTGTCTTTTCTGTGTTCTCTCTCTCTCTCTTTGAGACGGGGTCTCATTCTGTCACACAGGCTGCAGTGTAGTGTGCTCACTGCAACCTCCAACTCCTGGGCTCAAGAGATCCTCCTGCCTCAGCCTCCCGAGTAGCTGGGACTACAGGCATGCACCACTGCACCCGGCTAATTTTTCTATTTTTTGTAGAGATGGGGTCTTGCTCTTGCTCAGGCTGATCTCGAACTCCTGACCTCAACTGATCCTCCTACCTCAGCCTCCCAGAGTGCTAGGATTATAGGCATGAGCCACTGCACCTGGTCCTTTTCTGTGTTCTCTTGATCAATGGAAATGTTCTAGGGGCAGTTTCTGTTTAAAGAATTGTGGCTTTGGAGTTGTCTAGGGCACTCTATTGGTCAATATCGATTAGATGACTGTTCCCTACTAATCTCTGCCTAGAAACCAGAACCATTCTTCTCTCCCACCTTTCTTCCTTTGGCTATCACGGGACTGACTCCTGTAATGGAATCTGAATGAATTACAGCTGGTACAGATGTTAGGAATGGTGCAGCGTTTGGAACGAAAGACCTCCTCTTCCTCCACGCCCAGGCTGGAACATGCCTGAGAGAAGAATCCAGCCGAGGACAGCCAGGGGCGTGGACTTTATCCCAGTGCCACCAGGGGTCCTGGAGCCCCAGACACACAAGGGAGAGCTGAAAATCTGCAAGGAGATTTGTGCTTCAAGAACGGAGGTGGCGGGGCGGGCTGGGGCCGAGCAAGCTCCTTCTCCTTTGTTCTCCTTTCTCACCCTTTCCTCAGATTTTATGAGATTTGGGGGCAATATATCTACTGCTAATGCACAGTGCTTAGACCATTTTAAGGCTCCAAGTGGGACTCTATTACAGACAGCTCTACGATCGCAAGGGCGCACATGGAGTGCTTTGCAGGCTGCCCTAACATCGACCCACTCATTACAGGACCCCGTGCCCGGAGTTCACCTCATCCGGCTGGCTGTCCTCTCTGACACTGGGGTCGTGAGATTTCCCATTACATGCTTACTCCTCTGTGCAATCCATCTCTCTCTCTCTCTCTCTCTGTCTGTCTGCCTCTCTATCTGCTTCTCTCTGTGTGTCTGTCTCTCTGTCATCCTCCTCACTCCTTTCCCCTGCATCTTTCTCTCTCTCTCCGCTTCTCCTCCCTCTCCCGTCTTTGCCGTACTCTTTGGAGAAAAAGGCTCTAGATTCAGAACAGCCCAAATGGCTGGCGCAGAATAAAATGAGGCTCCTGTGTCCCCTTGAGATGGAGCCAAAGGTCGTCATGGTCCCTCAGAGCAGAAGTGGGGACAAGTAATGCTCTGTGCTTCATGAGATGGGAGCAGTCGGGGCTGTGCCTGCAGGATCGCAGACCTTCTGCCCTGCCCGTCTGAGCTGGGGTCGGGGGAGCTCTCCGCTGGGCTGAGGATTGGAGGACTCAACCGAGGATGAGGAGGGGGCGCAGAACACACTGTGGTGGGCCTTGGCTTAGCTTCCCTTGGCCTGGAGAGCCAGGGCCAGGCAGGCCTGGTGGGCCAAGAGAGGTGCAGAGTTCACCCTGGGGCCACGGGAACACGCTTTTAGGGGGCTCCTGAGTACAATCTGCAGGACTGGGAGTGAGAGCTCTGTCTGTCTCAAGGTTATTTAACTCCCCCTTTAGCTACCAAGGCTACCTGCAGTTCATACAGGAAATGAGCTCAAAAGCTGCCCCGGCTGCAGGAGTCTCCCTGGCCCACCTGCCCCTCCGGCCTGAGCACGGCCACGTCGGCACTTTCCCTCCACACGGATCAATAGGGCCCTTGGCTGTGACCTCAGGTTCAATTATGGCTCCAATTATGGAATAAAGAGGCTGTTATCACACACCTACCTCTTATGAAAAACGCTGCCCTGGGGGCTGGCAGGGCCTGGACCTGGGGGGAATCATTAGCCCACTAATTTGAAATCAATTTAAAGTGCATTTGCTTAATGGCATGAGCATTGTGAGTTATCTATAAATTGTTCATTGAGTTGAACTTCACACCAGATTTTCATTTTATAAATTGCATTTTCGGGTTGGCAAATGCGAGTGTGTGTGTGTCCTTCCCCTCCCCTCCACCCTTGCCTTTTCTAGTTTTCTTTAAAAAAAAAAAGAAAGAAAAGCTTGATCATCTGAACTTGTGATCTTGCACTGCTCAAAAGTCTTTGGTGTTTGAAGCAATTAGGGAAGGGAAGGGAGGTTGCAAAGAGGCAGTGCCCTGTGACCCAGCGGGCACCAGTGACAGCTTGGGGAGGAGGGTGGAGCGGAGCCCAGGGCCTGGAGGAGCTGACCTGTCTCCGAGCTGGCTCTGCCTGGCTCAGAGGTGGAGGTGGCCCTGCCCTCTCCTCTGCGGGTCACTGCCTCAGTCTGGACCAGGAGACAGGAGGCTGCGCCCAGGAGGCAGTTCCCCAGGATGAGTGAGCTGGGGGTGGCTGAGGGCCCGTGTGTTCTTTACGGCAAATGCCATGGGGACGAGGACGTTGGCTTAAGTGGCAGCTTTTTCACTGTGGACCGGGCACCTTCAAATATAAGGTGGCACAGGCAGGCCCTTGTGGGCGGGGACTCTGCATACCAGAGCAGTTGGAATTCATTAGACTCTTCCTGAGCTCCTGCTACACACCGGGCTCTGTGCTAGAAATAGGGGCTCACTTGCGAATAAGGACCCTGCCTTCAAAAATATCCATGTTGCTAAATCACCACTTGCTTTTACAGAGCCCTTACTTTGCACGCGCTCTGTGCCAAGCGCTTTATCAACATTGCCTCACAATCCTCACCAGAGCACGAGGCTAGGCACATCATTGGCCCCATTTGGCAGATGAAGTGACTGAGGGGTTGATTACTGGTAAAAATGGCCATAATGGTTCCCCTCCCTGTGTCCCCGCCCCTTTGCAACGTGACTTTGAAGCTCCTCCCATTCAGAGGCGGAGCCTCTTCCCCCACCATTTGAGTCTGGCCCGACCCGTGGCTGCCTTTGCAGTAGAAGGCGGCAGCGTTGACGCCGTGCCCGCTCCGACGGGGCCTGTCGAGGCCTGTTAGTCCCCCGAGGCCGCCACAGCTAAGCACCATCACCAGGCGGCTTGGACGACAGAGGTTTATTGTCTTAAGTCCTGGAGGCTACACGTCTGTAATCGTGGTGCCAACAGGTACGTGTCCCTCTGAAACCTGTAGGGGGTCCTTCCTTGATTCTTCCTAGCTTTTTTTTTTTAAATTAGAGTTTTAGAGACAGTGTGCTGGGATTACAGGCATAGGAAAGCCACAGCGCCTGGCCTTTCCTGTGTTCTGATGGTCTGTTGACAATCCTTGGCTTGTGGGCGCGTCACCCCGACCCACCATCTCGACGTGGCATTTTTGTCTGTGGGTCATTTCATCATCTTCCCTCTGTGTGTGTCTGTGCCCAAATTCCCCCTTTTTATAAGGATCCCAGCTGTATTAGTTTGCTGGGGCTGACGTAGTGAAGTACCGCAGCCTGGGCGGCTTCAACAATCCAGAAATTGATTCTCTCATGGTTCTGGGGGCTGGAAGTCACAGTGTTGGTTTCTCCTGAGGCCGCTCTCCTTGTCTTGCATGTGGCTGTCCTCTTGCTGCCTCTTCACGTGGTTGTCACTCTGTGCTTATTGCCCCTGCTGTCTCTCCGGTTGTCCTAATCTCCTTATAAGGACAGCAGTCGTATTGGATCAGGACACATCCTCATGACCTCGTTTTCACTTAGTCACGTCTCCAAAAACAGTCACATTCTGGGGTGCTGAGGGTTGGGACTTCAATGTGTCTTTGGGGGGACATCATTCAACACATAGCACTCTCTCTCCAGGAACACTGATGTTGCCTGTGAGCAAGCCCAAGCTAGTGTGCTGGGTGGCGAGTGGCTTATGGCCCTGTGAGCCCTGTACCCCAGCCTGACAGCCAGCCAAGCCCCCAAAGCAGAGCCACCCAGCTAACCTACAGCCAACCACAGGTGCATGAGGGACCCAGCCAGGAACAGAAGAACCACCCAGCTAAGCCCAGCTTATTTTGCGACAGAATCATGAGCTAAATACATGGTTGTTGTCTTCAGCCACTAGATTTTGAAGTGGCTTGTTAGGCAAGAAATTATTGATATGCTGAGGCTCAGAGAGATTAAGAGGCTTGCACAAGGTCACACAGCTACACGTGGAACCCAGGGAGCCTGATGGTCTGATCACACCATGGGGACAGTATGTGTCCCAAGGTATAAGGCTCTGCTGAAGTGTCTCTGGGACAAAGGGCCCCAGAGCCCCTGGGTGGGGCCTCTGGAATTCAGTGATCCAGGTGGCTCAGCTTCTCCATTTGCTGTGAGCCCCTGGAGAAGTCATTTTACCTTGCTAACCCTCAGTTTTCTCATATGTAAAATGGGGTGATGACATGCATGCCTTGCAAAGTTGTGAGAAGCTGATGAGATTCTGAATGGGACAGCCTCTTGTGAATTGCATAATCTCTCCTTTTATTGTAATAATGTCATGAACACCCTCTGTCCTTTTTGATACTACCTGCATCACTGAGGCCCCTCAAGTCATTGCTCCCTGTGGGGGCATTCACATGTAGTGCAAATTGACCTTGGAGCCAGCAGGCCTGGGTTTGAATCCCACCACTGGGTAAAGGTGGGTGAGTCATTTTTTTCTTCTAAGACGTGGGGTTACCCCTTCTTTCCAGGGTGGGTGGTGGGGATGCAGTGAGCTTATGGGTGAAGGGGAGGCATGTGGAAGGGACACAGTTACAGCTCAGCTTCCCTCCCTCCTTCCTTCCCTCCTGCCCCAGCTTCTGCCTGTTCCCACCAACAAGACAAGGTAGATCAGCGCTGGAGGCGCTCCCGCAGGCAGAGTGGAGTGACTGTTTGGGGATAGCCCTTCTCTTTTCCTCATGCCAGCCAGGTAACCATAGGCAGCACCTCTGGCAGGTGGACTGTGCAGGACAAGGGCTCCATCCATTTTCTGCTGATGATCCACGTTGTTCCCCTCAATTTGCCTGGAGAAGAGGCAGGACGGGGAACAGGATGGGAGCAGGATGGGAGGGCAGAGGTGGCTGGAGAGTAAAGGGCACCATGCCAGCTCTTCCCTTGCCGCCAAGCAAGGCAAGGGCAGTGCTCTGCCCAGTTCTGATGAGATCACTCCCACTGCACAGGTGGGCAGACTGAGGCTTGCAGGGGTAGCACATGTGTTCAGTCAATAGCATTTGCGATGAGCACACTGTATGCCAGGAACTGGGGAAGTCGTGGAGCCTTCGTGCCATCTCCCCTAGTGAGGGGAGAGAGCCGAGTAGCAAGTTGTTCACACACAGGGCGAAGGAATGACAAAGTGCTGTGTGTCACATCCCAGGATGACTAACCCAGATTTGGGCAGCAGGGAGGGCTTCCTGGAGGGAGCGGAGTCCTGAAGGCGAAGGAGGCGCAGGAGGGGGCAGGTGCCGCAGGAAAAGCTGAGCCACAGCACGGCCCGTCCTGGGGACAGAGTTCGGGTCGGCTGATGCCTGTGCGAAGCAGAGGCAGTGACATGAGACACCGAAGGAGAAGTGGCCAGCGAGGCCCTAGAGGGCCTTGAAGGCCGTATGAAGAAACTTCAACTTAATTCTTGAGGTCACGGATGGCACTTCAGTGGACTGTTGCTGCAAAGCGCTGCGTGACCAACCTCCCAAACTCAATGGCTTCAAACAACGGTCACTTACTGGCGTCTGCTGGGGTCGGCTCTTCCATCCCAGGACCCGCTTGGCTCTGGGCCGAAGACGGGGTCCAGTCAGTTCCATGTGTCTCTCAGCCCCCTGGGACCCGTGGCGCGCTGGGGCACATTCTTCCCAGGGAGGAGCAGGCGCTCAGAGGGCAGGTCCCCTCACGTACGCACGTTTCAAGCCTCTGCTTGCCCACGTCCAACGGACAACAGAAGTCACACGGCCAACATCAGCAGGACAAGAAAGCTATTTCACTCACGTTGGAGAGGGACTGGCAGGCGAGGGGATAGCTCCTGCCCACTGGAGTGCTTTGCCACACCAAGTGCACAACTGCTCTCCGGAGTTGGGAGAAAGCTGTTTGACACGAGGCTGGTGACCGTGATGGTGGTTTAGCAGGTATCTGTGGGCAAGCACCCTCTCATAAAACACGGTGCCCATACCTGATGGGTGTTACTCTATTTAATGGGTGAGCGACCAGGTTAAGGTGGAGTATGTGACTTGCCCACATCCTCCCAGTTCACCGAGGCAGGGCGAGGATGTGACGGCCCAGCAGGTGACAGCACAGCAGGATGGCCATGCAGCTCAGTCCCAGCCTGAGCTGTTGCTACCCTGCAAGGCCCTCCCATGCATCGCCTCTGCCCGCCCAGCTGCAAGGTGGGAGGAAGCAGCCTCAGGCAGTGTGACCCTCCTGGTCATTGCAAGGCTCTGACGGGGACTCTGGCCCAGGGCAGACTCTGGCTCCAGGGCAGAGAGGTCCTACGTCCCTGCTCAGGGAAGGGGGGTGGGGTGACTGCCCTGGTCCCAGCAGCCCCTGGCGGTCAGTGCCTTCTGTGCCAAGCAAGTCAGAGCTGATGTTTGCGGATGGCCTGGGGGGTGCACGCCTTCTCTCCTTCCTTACTCTCTCCCGGCCTCCCCTCTACCCTCTGCCCTGCAGCCAGAGTGAGCTTTCTCAGGAGCAAATGACAGCCCCACCTCGCCCCTGCTTACAAAAATCATCTCGGTGATACATTCTGGCAGTCAAAAAATCCAAGAGTGTGCAACGAATGTAACAAAATCTTCCTCCCGTTGCTCCCTGCCACCCGCCTAGATGCCCCCAACAGGTAACCACTGTTTTAGTTTTTCTTGTTTTCTTCAGAATTTCTTTATGCACATGCAAGCAAAAATGAGTCTATATTCTCACCGGCCCATTTTTTTACGCACTATCTTGCAAGTGTTTTCTCCCCATTTAATATATCTTGGTACTTTTCCCACATCGGCACCCAGAGCACTTCCTTGCTCGTTTCTTGCAGTCGCAGAGAATCCTCCTGTCTGAACGGACTGACCGCAGTTCATTTCCTCTGTCCCTGTGCCGATGGAGGTTTCGGGGTTCACAGCCCCTTGCCGTGGCTCACAAGTCTCCAGCGAGTAACTTCCACGCTTGGCCGGTGTGAGTTCATCTGCAGGACAAATTCTCAGAAGCAGGATTGTTGAATCAAAAGGATCATGTGATTGCGATTTTGACAGTTCCTGCCAAATTACCCTCCACTGTGGCTGAAGCAGTTTGCACGGCCCCCAGCAACGACGGCGCAGGACAGCCGTTTCGGTGCCGGCCCGCGGTGCGCTACCAAGCTTTCAGACCCTTGCCAATTGCACAGGCATAGTAGGTCTCCTGCTTGTAGAACCCTGCACTGTATCCTGTCGCCTTCAGGATAAAGTTCAGCTGCCTTGGCAGACGTGGGGGTGGGCACGGCCCTGTCTTTCTCAGGCTCATTGTCAGTGAGGGAGGTAGACGCGCACACAGCTCCTGTCCTGGGCTTGTTGCTGCGCTGTGGAACCGGCGAAGGCGCTCCCTCCGAGGAATGCTGCTCAGAGTCCCGAGAACGCGCGGGTAGGCCTGGGCAAGGCAGGCACTCCGTAAAGCCTGGCTTTCGTGACGGCCCCTGGTCCCCAAGGGAAGGTGAGAGAGCAGCAGGGCCTCAGGGAACCTTGGCAGGTGATGGGTGTCCCTCTCCCCTCGTGCCCTCTGCCCCTCGTCCATGCCGCGCTCTGCCACCTTGGTACGCTAAACCCTGTACGAGGACCCCAGGCCCACTGCTGCACCGGAGCATCTCACCAGCGCTAGCAAAGCTCATCAAGACCGCAAGCTGCGCGTCAGCAGCCAAGGAAGGTCAAGGGTCTTCTCATGGGACTTAGTGCCTGCAGGACCCCGTGGCGCCAACATTTGCAAACAAGATGAAGGGGGTTTATTTGTAGGCAAGCAGGCTGGCAGTCGTGTGGCCTGAGTGCCCTGAAGCTCCCAAATGGTCACCTGTATCCTTCCCCCAGCCCTGCCTCTGGGAGGGAGGCAGATCAGTCACCATGCAGGGCCTCGAAGGACAAGATGAGTCGGTACAGATCTGAAGTTGAGGATGCCACCCACAGAGGTGAGCCTGGTCAGAGGCCGGACAGAGCAGGACCCTGGTAAGAAGCTGCCTGGCAGCATGCTGTGTGTGCTTCCCTTCCCCTCTCTAGGCCTCAGTGTGCTTATCTGTGAAATGGGAATCCCACTCACCGGAAAGTCAGGAGGGTCACGTTCAGAGCTGTACAGATGTGGGAGCCCTGGCCACCTTGGGGGGGATGTGACAGTGACATAGCCTGGCCCCCTCCACCCCTGACATGCCGCCCCAATACCCCTTAAAACCCTGGAAACAGAGGCCCAGGGAAGGGAAAAGGAGCTGTTCCTTCAAAGCAGGGAAATGGGCTTGGTGAAGGTTTCTTTACAAATGAGCATTATTTGGAGTGTATGCAAATGATATGCAAATAATTCTATCTCCACATTAAAATTAGGTTATTGGGAAGGTCTCAGGACAAGGACTTGCAGACACAGTTCCTCTTTCTAAGCACTTCTGGGATGTCCTATCAATTTGTCAGTCCCCTCCCCTCCTCCACCCCCTCACCCTCCCACCTCCCATAAGCCTTCCCTGGTCCTTGGGAAGAGGACTGGCTCTGCAGATGTGGCCTTGCCCACGTGGGGGCTGCTGGAGTGTCCTGGGCCAGAGCCCTGCAGAGCACCTGATCTGCCCCTTCGGGCTGTGTGCTGCGGGGCATGACCCCGCGTCCGCCACAGTGCTCTGACCTCCAGGGCGCAGGCTTCACAGAGGGCTGATGGGAAAATGCGTAAGTACAAATGACTATCAAACACAAGGGTTTCACTCCAGATTTTCCAAGAACAGGCTCTTGATGTGACCACCAACCCCGGGCATCCCTGCAGCTGTCATCAGGGTTTGTTCCAACCGTCACGAGAGACTGTGTACCTTAGTGCCGGCTGGCTCACTAGCTGCATGACCCAGGCAAGTCAATCTCTCGGGTCCCTGGTGGCCTGTGTGTGAATGGGTGTGCTGGCACTTGCTGCCCATGGGTGACAAATGAGCTGATATATGCCGAGCGCCGCTGGGGGATAGCCTGTGTCCCTGGTACCTGTGAACGTGAACTTATTTGGAAACAGGGTTTCTGCAGGTGGTCAAGTTAAGATGCTCAGGGTGGGGCCCAATCCAATATGACTGGCGTCCCTCGTGTGAAGGAAGATGACATAAAGAGAAAAGAAGGCCACGTGAAGACAGGCGGAGACTGGTGTGCTGCACCCACACGCCGGGGGACACCAGGTCTGTGTGCTGGCAGCCAGCAGACGCTATAGGAGAAAAACCTGGGCCAGACCCTCCTTCAGAGCCTTCAGGAGGAACCCACCCTGCCCACACCTTCAACTTCCAGCCCCTTGAACTGTGGGGGAACAAACTTGAAGCCACACTGCGTGTGGCACTTTGTTGTGACAGCCCTGGGACACTAACACACGCCTTGAGGAGAGCACCTAGCACAGTCAGTGCTGTGTCAGCCGGTGTCACTAACAACTTGTCTGATGTTCTCCTTCACCCTGACGGTGGGCCCAAAGGGCGGACACTTCTTGATGGATGTTGGGCAGGGGACAAGGGATGGCCACTGTCTGGCCTCCCCAGCCCCCAGTGCTATTTACAGATGACCAGGCAAGTGGCCGGGATTTCTTTCCCACTCTCAGGGATGGTTCCAGCTCGGTCTGTGTCCAGCTCCATAAAGCCCAAGGGACCTCTATCTCCAAGGAAAAAGGTCTCTGCCCAGCACAATGCCAGGCACAGCAGAGGTGCTGAAAAACGTCCCAGTGGAGCCAGAGGAGCCCATTAAGGAAAGAAGCATCTTTTGAGCCCTGCCTCCCAGGAGGCTCCCAGCCTCACTGTGGGTTCCCAGAACACCCGTGACCTCGTTCCCAGGAAGGTCAGGCACCCTCTCGCCCAGCCCCACCTCCTTCCAAAGCAGCCCCACCCTTTGTGCTGGGTTCCAACTGGGCAGCTTGCAAATAATTGCTTCAATTTTAGGAATATGACAGAGCCAGCAGTGCTTAAAACCCACGTGTTAACAGCAGCGATCTGTGGTTTCATTTCTCTTTAATAGGAACCCTCTGCCATGAGCAGGCTGCAGGCACGAACAGCTCCTCCCCACAGGGGCTCCCCCACAACAGTCTCTCTCAGAGTTGGGTGGGGGAGCTGGGAGCTTGGATCTGTGAGAAGAGCAGTGCTGGGCCCCACAGCCCCCAGGGAGGGCCTCAGAGGGGCCCCTTGAGGCTGGCGCCGGGGTCAGGACATGCAGAAGCCCAAGCCCAGTCCCTCTGTCCTCTCCGCCAGGAGTGAAAGGCCTGGGGAGTGCCACTGGGCTACTCAGCCCCGGCCTCGGTCAAGCTGAAGGGCGCAGAGGAGGGGCGGGGGCGAGGCCCCACCCAGAATCCACTGTGCTCTTCCTGCAAGTCCCCAAGCACAGGAGGCTCGGGAGACAGCACTGGCTCTGCCATCAATCCAGCCATAGGGCACTGTGCCTCAATCTCCACATCTGTAGAATGGGGGCCTGCGATACCCACACCAGAAGGTTGTGAGCATTGAGGCAGTGTGGCAAAGAGACCCCCTACAAAAGCCACCTGGCCTTCATGGTGACCGGGCACAGGAGGAAGGGAGGTGTCTTCAGGGGCACAGATGGGGCTGTGGCTCCACCTCCCAGCTCTGGCTCTGCAGGGGGGAAGGCAGTGAGGTCCCCAGTGGGGGAGTGGGCAGCAGCTCCTGTGAGGGGCCGCAGGCTGCCTTGGGCCCAGGCCTGGGAACATGGCTAGTTGGAGACGAGCTGGGGAACAGCACCCCTGCGGTAAAGAGGGGGTGTCCTGTCCCCGACCATGGGCCAAAGGTGCTCGAGTCAGGGGCCAGGCCCAGCTATAGCGCGGCCCCAGTGGGCAGGGGGATCTTATAGCCGCTCCGCAGGAGCACGAGGCAGGCGCCCAGCCCCAGGGCCCCCGCCAGGAGCACGGCGCCCAGGGCCTTGAGGAAGGAAGTCCTGGTCCGGGTGAAGGAGCCGGGCCCCATGATGCCGAGCAGCGCGGTGCTGACGGTCAGCGTGTAGAGGATGGACACGCCCGTGTTGAGCGCCACGATCTTGCCGAACTTGGCAAACGGGGCGATGATGCAGAAGAACAGCGGCACTGTGGCGATGACCGTGGTGAGTGCGCTGGACACGATGGCCACGCCCACGTGTCGCACGGCCTCCAGTGTGCGCCACTGGCGCTGCGCTCGCGCGTCCTGGGTAGAGAGACAGTGCTGGGGACCCTCGGGGTTGGGGAGCACGTGGCACCCCCCTGCAGCACATGGCGCATGTCACTATGGTGACGGGACGCTGGGCAGTCACACAGTAGGTCTTCCTAAATGGGCCTGGTGGGAACTGCTTTCTTTCAACCAAAGGCAGTTACAGGCATAACTGATTCAATTTTCACAAATTTGCGAAAGTTTTCACACCGACACAATTCTAAACGAAAGAAAGCCCTTTGCTAGCCCAGAGCTGGTTTTGGTGCCGAGTTCATGAACATGTCCTCACCAAGCCACAGGGGGCTGCAGGGTCACGGCTGGACCCCAGGAAAGGTGAAGCAGGAAGGGCCTTGGACACCCTCTGGCCCAGTCCCCTTGATGCTCATGTGGGGAGACTGAGACTGGGGGGCGAGGACCTAGCCAGCTAGAATCTGAGTCCCTGGGGCTTGCGGACCAGTCTTGGGAACCCAGTTCCCAGACCACAGCCTGCTGGGGGATCTAGTACTGGGGTGTCCAGCTGTCCTTGGGGGTCCCCCAGCTGTGCTGAGGTGGAGGATCTGCCGGGGGGCAAGGCCGCCAGGTGCTCACCTCAGCCTGGTGGGGAGGCAGGTTCTCTCCGGCCAGCAGGTAGCCCTCGACCAGGTGGACGCAGTAATCCACAGAGGAGCCGACGAGGATGGACAGGGAGATGGCTTCCACGGCGCCCATCTCCCAGCCGCTCCAGTACATGATGGTCACCACGAGGCAGACGATGCCTGAGAGAGAGTTGGTGGCGAAGGTGGCTTGGGTGCCCCTTCACCACAGCACAGCCCTGGAGGGCCCCTGCAGAGCGGGGAGGTCAGGAGTGCAACCCCACACTGGGTGACAGGTGCATCAACACGTCACTGAGCTGAAAGCTGCCACCTGGGGACACCAGCACTGCCTGGGGAGCAAACACTGTGGGGGAGACAGTCCCATGAGCCACTACGACAGATGGCTCTAGGCAGAGGGTCTTTTTGCCTGGGCTGGGGGTGGCTGGGAAGCCTCCACCAGGGAGATTTGACAGTTAAGGGTTCAGAGAAATTTGCTAACTTGGGGCCACCAGGGAGACCCCTGCCTGTTCCTGCCCCTACTGGCCTGGCGCCCGTCAATCCCTCACTTACATACCCAAGATACTCAGGAGCACGGGTAGCAGGAGCAGGATGTGGGTGGTGAACACGGCCACCGCGGCCACGCAGATGAGCAGGGACAGCGCCAGCCCGTGCAGGGCGCTCTGCACCCCTGCAAGGCGAGAGGGGCTCAGTGTGGCTGCACGGCAGGCAGTCACAGCCAGGCACTCTGTGTGGGCCCCCGACCCTCTGGGCCCCCATGTCTTCATCTGTAAAGTGGGGTGACCATAGGACCTACCCCAGGCCTGTTCAGCATTTAAGAGGTGACATGGGGCAGGCCCTCAGCGCAAGGCCTGGAGCCTAGAAAGGGCCTTTTAGGGGCCAAAGTTAAGATCAGAGAATGTGGCCAGATGCCCATGAGCAGGAGGAGACCCAAACTCGGCGCTCTGATCAGTGTCCTGGCCACTGTGTCAACCTGGCTTCCAGGGTTCTTGGCCAGGACTGAGAAGATGACAGGAGTGTGACTCGGAAAGGCCATGAATGCCCTCCCCGTCCCAGGTCCCCTGTGCCTCAGTCCCCAGGGGCCCAGGGTGGGGGCAGGGCTGCGCGTGCCTACGATCTCCATGAAGATCTGCTTCCAGTGCTCGCAGGTCTGGAAGCCCCTGCGCAGAGCCGAGCCCTCGGGGAAGGTCTGCAGCTGCTGCTGGAGGAAGCGCTCCCAGCGCAGGTAGTCCGAGTAGGTCTGGAAGGAGGACTTGCCCTTGTACGTGGTCTGCGGGCACAGGAGCTAGTGAGGCAGGCGGGGACTGTGGCCTGCTCACCCTTCCCGGGGAGCGGCTAGTCCGCTTTGTGGCCACCAACGGAGTGTGCTGTGTGTGTGGCAGGTGTGTGTACGATGACCCAATCTAAAACAAGCTCCCAGCAGGCTCTGGAGGCATCATGTGATCGTTACGGCAGCAGGAAGTTCAGACGCAACCGAAGTCCCTGTTCCTTCCCACCAGAACTACTTTCATCTCCCAGAAAATCTTTTAAAAAACTGTCTGGGGCTTTCACCTGGTGCCTGCATCAGCCTGGGGGCTTGCGAGGGCTCTGGGCCCTCCTGGCTAGTGCCAGTGGTTTCGCTGCTTGTGCCTCGAGTGACACAGATGGTGGGAAAGAAGACAGGGCTGGGCAGGAGAAGAGTCGCCTCCCACCTATAACCTGGTCACTGTTGCTCTCAGCCCCAGGCCCGCATGTGCCATCTCCACCTGCCCGAGGAGGGGCAGGATCTTCAACGCTATTCTTAGGTGAGGAACTTCAGGTCAGAGGGGACGAGTGATTTGCTCAAGGACACAGAGCACACCAGGATGAGTGGACCCCTGGTCTCTGCGTGGAGGCGGCAGGGACAGACTTACCAAGCCTCAGAGAGCCAAGCGCCAGGGCCTTGCGGCCTCGTGGGTGCCCAGGTCAGGGGTACGTGCATGCAGCGTGAGTACGTGCGCGTGTGCATGTGCACACGTGCCTCGTTGGGCCGAGTCCAGGGAGTATCTGGGGTGACGCAGGCAGCAGGGAAGAGTGTGGGATGGCCTGTCCCCTGGCTACCCTGAGGGAGGCCCATCACCAGGGTCTGTGGCCCCAACTCTGGCCTCCCACAGTGGCAGAGGGGAACATCCTGGATGCCCACCAGCCCTACAGCCTAGAGGCTGCAAAATGATGTGGACCCCGGGCTGGTGGGGAGGGGGACAGGGAGGGCAGAGTGGAGCTTGCCACTGCCTGGGGGGCAGAAAGGGCAGAGCTCTGCAGTCAGGCGGCCTGGTTTAGCACTACTGCTGACACTCACCAACCGTGTGATCTTGGGCAAGTCATTCCACCTCTCTAAGCCTCAGTCTCCTGATCTGGGACAAGGGCCAGGGATCAGAGGTGACACTGCAAGGCAAGCACTTGGCAAGGTGCCTAACGCAGCTGCCCGGGGCTCACCGACTCGAAGGCCATGGAGATCCACTGCACGCGGCCCTCCTTCACACCCACCGCCCCGTGGGACAGCTGCCCCGGGAGCAGGTTGGGCTCGGGCAGCTCCTTGCACTCGGGGTGCAACATCTGCAGGAAGGAGGAGATGCTGTAGCCTGCGGGGAGGAGCGAGCAAGGGGCGTGAGTGGGTGGGTGGGACCTGGAAGGGCCCATGCACTTACCACCTCCAAGATTTAGTGTTTGAAACCATTGGCAATGTCACTGGGAAACCCACACCATGTTTGCCATTGGGGTGGAAATGATATTTTGGGCCCTCTTAGGGACAGCCCTGGCACGGCCTCATCCGGGTTACCTGTGAGCCAATTCTGGAAAAGCTACTCCTCCAGGTGTGCCCCGCCCCCACGCACACCTCCGCGCCAGCCCCTGTTCACACACAGCCTGCTCTCATCTGGAACACGCTTAGCTGCCAGCACATGCCCCACCGGTGTGGACACACTCAAGCACAGACACCCACAGGCCAGACATGTGTCCTTCGGGCTGTCCACCCCTGAACTGCGGTTCCCATGGCCTCCCCAGTCTGTCCCCGCTCAGAGGAGCCGGCTCCCACCCCGCACCTGAAGGCAGGCACTGTGCCCCGCCTGGCTTCACCAGCTCCGAGTTGCCCGCGATGGCCTTGCAGAGGCGGCACAGGTGCCCAATTTCCTTGAAGAGGTCGAAGCTGCTGTCGTAGATGACGCTGCCCTTTCCCAAGGAGACACAGGCCGGCCCAGGCCACTCAGTGAGACGGACTCAGTCCTCTGTCCTGCCTCCCCCCGCCCAGGGTAAGAACCTCCCTGCTGCCACTGTTACCCTCACGTTGCAACCTTCTGCCTGGTCACCCGCTGTCCCCCTGATGCCACTCTGCCCTGCCCCTAGCCTCACCTTTCCCCTCACCCAGCACTCTCCTCTGGACTTCCTGCTTCCCACCTCTCTCCCAGCCAGCCATGTCCTACCTGTCCCCACGCTGGCCTCCCAGCCCCCTGAACACCTGCAGAATCCCATCCTGGACAGAACAGACACACCTCCTCTGCCTCCCCCTTGCTCCCAACCTATTTCACATCTGTCATTCCTGGCAACCCGCCGGACTGTGACTTCTGAAGGCAGGGCTCACCCGTCCCTCCTACCACAATCCTCAGCACCCACTGCACCCACTGCAGGCCGCCTGGCCCGGCTCCCTCTCTGCCTTCAAAAGCCAGAGCCCCGTGAAGGGCGTGGAAAGAGGACGGAGCCTCAGAGCGGAGGGCGCCATACCAGGCTGGCAGCACAGGCTGCCGTCGCCGCAGGGCGAAGGGAGAGGGCAGGGAGGGTCACTCGCCAATTTCCCTCTCTCCGCTCAGCCCCTCACAGAGATCGGCCACCAGCTTGGGCCCAAAGATGTACCCAGATTCCTGGGCAACTCTAAGAGGCCAACCCTGCTCGGTCCTCAAGAGAAACAGTGCCCCCAGGAGTCCATGGGGTCCTATTAGGGTGGGATGAGCCGCCAGGGGCCCAAGTCGGGGTGTGAGGAGCTGGGCTGGGGGCCCTGTGGGCTAGCACTTATCTGTAAGCCTGTCGTGGGGGCCCGCGTACCGGGTCGCCGATGACGTGGTTGTCCGCCTGCCGAGTGCGGTTGATGCCAATGATGCCGAAGACCACGAAGACCATGGCCCCGGTGTCCACCAGGGGCCGCACGGCAGGCTTCCCGCAGCCCGTGTTCACACAGGGGTTGAAGCCGAAGGTGGCTGAGAGGCGGGCCCTGGGCGCTGCAAGGCGGGAGTCAGAGCTGTAAGGGAAGCAGGGCCTGGCCCCAGGGCCCCACTGCGTGCCCGCATACCTTTGTCACTGGGCACGTAGAAGAAGCCCTTGGTCGGCCCGTCGGGACTGGAGCTGAGCAGGCAGCCGGGAGGTGCCACGCACACGCGCCCATGGAAGGGGGGCTTGTGGGACTGAGCAAAGTACAGCTTTCTGCGGAGGCAAGGAAGGTCAGGCTGAGGCCGCAAGAGCCAGGAGGGGTCAGGGAGGCAAGGCCAGGTGACTGTGGCGGGGGCTGGGCAAGCGCTGGACTTGGGCTCTCCCTCCTGACCCCCACCCCCACCAGGGAGCTGGCCTCAGGTTGGGGACTGGGGGAAGTGCCCCAGGCTGGGGGTTTGAAGGACTGTTCTAGGCCCACCCCTGCCGAGGCTGAATGTAGGAGCCTGGCCCTCCCCTCCCTGGGCCTCTGTCTCCCCACAGGTGGCACGAGGGGCGGAGGGGACAGCAGCTCTCAAGCTGTCCCCCAGGGAGTGCAAGTGTTCAGGGGGCCAGGGTCAGCCTCAGTGGTCCCACTCAGAAGCCCCAGCCCTGCCTCAACCTGAACGATGAGGAAGTCGAGGTTGTTTGGAGAAAGGGTTCCACGGTCAGCCTGCTAATCGCTGCACCTAATGCAGCTCAAAGTTCTTTCTAGAATGTTTTAGGCTCATCCAAGCAGGCTGCTGATGTGCATGTGCAGAGCAAGCCCCTCCCCCATGACTGCGCGCCAGGCTGGAAAGGACCGAGCGAGGCCCGTCCTGCTTGTCCCTCTGCCTCCAAGCTGCACCCTCTGCCCCAAGCGGGGCTCGGCCCTGTGCGGGTGCTCAAGGCCCCGGAGCTAGTCCCTGTCAGAGACCACAGTCCCGTGTCACCGTGCAGGCTGGCTCTGCTGTGCTCCACCACCCCGGCGGCGGGGCCGTTTCTCTCGGAGCACACAGCATCATTTGTAACGACACTGCTGTTTACTTGTTAGCTGTCTGTCTCCTGCTAGACGGCCCAGGGGCAGGAGTCATATCTGTCTTTGTCACCAGTGCCCCTAGCCCTAGCACAATGCCGCATAGTTGGCGCTCACGGTTTGCTAAACCAGTGAATGGACGAGAGAGGAGACCATTGGCTGACACAGCCTCCGTGGGCGACGGGATGTGGAGCCATCTCAGAACACAGGGAACGACGCCTGGGAAAAGACACCCCGGCTGCAGAG
>CAUYRT010085404.1:0-29742 GCA_963574885.1 Lepilemur ruficaudatus
AAATATGTTTAGGGTTCTCACCACTCACACACACAAAAGCAAAAAACAAAAACAAAGACAGACAAGGGGAATTTAGGAGGTCTTGGGTATGTCTATTCCCTTAATTGTGGTAATGATATCACATGTTATTTGTTTTTGGGGGTTTTTTTGTTTGTTTTTTTTTATAGTAATCTTTTTTTTTATTGCAGTATATTATGGGGGTACAAACGTTAAGGTTACGTACATTGCCCTTGCCCCCCTCCCCCCTCCCGTCAGAGCCCCAAGCCTGACCATCCCCCAGATGGTGCACATCGCACTCATTATGTATGTATATACCCATCCCCTCCTCCCCACTGTCTGCCCGACACCCAATAAATGTTGTTCCTGTGTCCACTTAGGTGTTGATCAGCTAATACCAATTGGCTGGTGAGTACATGTGGTGCCTGTCCATCCATTCTTGGGATCTAAAATGAGTTTCAATTTGACAATCTTTTGTAGTTTTAAATATAACCCACAGGTCGGTGACTCCCAAGTCTAATTTGTTGCCTTCACTTTCCATCTGTGGGCAGTTCTGTATTTCTGGCTCTTGGTAGATATCACTAATTTGGATGATTCTCTTCTTCCTCAGATTGAACATGTACAAAGCTGAACTCAATTTCTTCATTTTTAAACCATTTCCTCCTTGTAATTTCTCTACTTTTGCCAATGGCAAAGTTTATAACATGCTTCACAGACTAATCACTTTTGTTTAAAATACATCCCAAAAGACCTATTTGCTTTATGTTCGCTAACCTTTTTTTAAAGCATCAATCAGATCATGTCACTTGGTGGTTCATGACCTTCCTTGGCTTTCAGTTTTACCTGGAATAAAATCCAGACTCACTACCACGACTTTACAGGAGTCTGCATGAGTTGCCCCCTAGCAGTCTCTCTGCTCTACTTTCCTGTTATTTGTCCTCTCGCTGCCGTCCGGCAACCCTGTGAGCCTTCCAACTGTACCCTGCACACATAGGCCTAGGATCTCTGCAGACTGCCCTGGGGCAGCTCCGTGTATGTCTCATTCTCTGAATTCATCCAGCACACACAGCTCGCACTTGCAATCATGGCCCACCATCCTGTATTGTCTTCTACACGTTTCTCACGTATTGATCAGCTTTCATCAAACAAATAATGAATTAGGGAAGAAACTTGGCCTCACATTGCCCTATAGCACTTAGCACAGCTCTGGGAATAACCTGGTGTTGCCCGATTGATTTTGTTAGATTTTTAAATTGATATTAGAATTTTCTTCAACTTAGTGAGTAGGAAGATGGAAGTCATGAGTAGATAATGCTGCTTTCTTCTCTCTCCCTCTCCCTCACTGTCCCTGTTTCTCTCTTCCTTTTCTAATAGCACCTGCATTCTCTTTACTATTTATTTAATTACTATCATTCAGGATCAAGGGTTAAATAGCTACCTTGGTTTATATTTGGCTAAATTTGGTGCTGGTATCCAGTCTTTATCTCTGAAAAAAAGACCGTGGTAAAAGTGATTTCTTTTTATTTTTGGAAGAAAATATTCACAAACTCTTAAGAACAGAATCATAATATTTCACTGCTGATTCTGTGAAGGAAAGAGATATAAATAAATCACCCTGTCTTTTCAAGAAACACCAGAAAAGTGGTTGGAGTAGATTTACCTCCAGTGAGGTAGCCAGAGTAGGGCAGTTTCTACAAAGCATTTGGGAAGAATCCTTAAGTCACTACATGCAGCAATGAAGTCACATTTCTAGGAGTACTGGCAGGACAAAGAGGATAGTAACCTACCCCAGAGATCACTGGGCAAAAGGCTGGGTCCAGCAGTCAGGCTAAGCTTCAGCCATAAAGAGATGAGATGCTCATGCCTATGATGTGACTGCAGGGGAATTAGGAAAGGATTCTTTGTCTCAAACTATTTCCTTCATATAGTTCTAGGTTCCACACCTGGAAGATTAGATTTATTTATTACTATTTAAAAATATCCATTCCTCTGAGAAGGCTAAAGAATTCCTCATCAGTCCCATCCTGTATATTAAATTTGAGAGTTTCTCTCCAACAGCCCCATTCAGGAAGCATGGTTTATGGAACTGGTTCTCAAACTTGGCTCCCCACTGGAACAATCTAGGGCAATTATTTAAAAAATACTGATGCCTGGGTCCCATCCTCAAAGATTCTGATTTGTTATGGGGAGTGCCCTGGGCATCAGAGTTTTTTTTTTCTTTTTTTTTAAACTCCCCAGGTGATTCTAATATTCAGCTAAGTTTGAGGACCACTATTTTACAGGGAAGAAAATTGTTCTGGCATGAAATAGGCCTAGTTTTAATCCTGGAGGTGAGGCTTGCCAGAGACGTGGCTCTGGACCAATTTCATTTGTTATTTAACCTCTTTGAGCACTTATTTCCCTCACTGTAAAAGGAAAGAATAATATTGTCCATTCAAGTTTGTTATAAAAGTTAACTATGATGACACATATAAAATTTTGGGCACCAATTATACACTCAAATCTTTTCTTCTGGGATCTTCCTTGAAAGGAGGAGTGTTTGGTAGGTATAGAGATCTTTGGATATTCTGGGGAGGGAAAAAACCTGGGTAGGGCACCAAAAGCCTGGGTATTGAAGGCAGAGCACTGGGAGGTGTGTGTGTGTGTGTGTGTGTGTGAAATGGAGGGGGCAAACTGCCAAAAGTTGAAAGAGTGGCCAAACAAAGTGGATGATAAAGATCCAAAGAAAAATTCATTCCCACTCTGGGTTGCCTAAGACTTTCCATGTCCTGTATTATCCTTTGCACTTGATTTAAGGAAGAATTAAAACTGTACAGCCCAACAAATGTTCAGACTTCCAAATCCACAGGTACTGAACAGGCTGCCTTCCTGCTTTAAGGCACACGTGGAATCTCCTGACTTTCCTAGAATACTGACCCGATCTTCAGGAAGAGACACTGTGTGCACGGGGATGGGCTGCCAGAGCAGGCTGGGGTTCCAGATGCTGGTGCCTTCTGGGGGAAACAGGGCTGCAAGGTTTGCCATGGCACTCATCAAAGTCCGGTCAAGGTCTGTGCTTCGAACATAAATCTAGAGCAGAAAAATCAAGAAGCCAACGTAGAGGAAACATGAGGGGTTTTTTTTGTTGTTTTTTTTTTTTGTTGTTGTTTTTTTTTCCTGTGGAGCTGACAAGGTATTTAGAGAAAGGGCAGGACACCCATATTAAAATATTAGCAAACATTGTCATAACATCATAACCATAATATATGCTGTGGAACACAATTGAATTGACAAATGAGACCAATTAAGTGGTGGCTCTTTGCCAAGATAAAGTATTTACATAGTGGTATATACTATTTTGAACTTATATTCAGAATATTTTAGGAGCAAAATAATTGTATAAAGAGGAGTACATTTGTAAACAAGATCTCTGACTTGTATAAGTTCCTTTGAAAACAGGCAAAGCACTTTTACGTATGTAGAATTATTTTAATTCTTTCAAGGGTCAAGTTTCCCACTTTTGGCTTCCCCAACTTGCCTGTTGGTGTTTATAAGACTCATTCAGGAATTTGCTGTATCTTTTTTTTATATACTCTCCAAGTTCATAATGCTGCTCCATGCCTAGCTATGGGAAAAAAATAAAAGCAAAAGAATGTCAGTTCTATGAATCACATTGTCATAGAAATTTATCTCATATCAAATTTATATGGGTAAAAAATGGTATGCTTTAATAGTTCCACAATAACAACACATATTTAAATAAAAATGAGAAAAGAAAGCTGTAGTCTTTAATCATGGCTCCCTGAGGAAACTCACTCATCTTCATTAACACTTAACATAGAGACTTGTACATAGTAAGTGCTTAGGTGATAGTTGGTGATTGAACTGATTAAAGTAAATGGTTTATCTCTGGTGTAGCGAGATCCTCTTTGAGATTTAGTGGAATAAATTGATCCACGTGATGAGGTTGGACTTTATGAATTTGAAGGTCCCTTTCAACCTCTGAGTGCAATGATTTATTATTGGCACAGTTTATTTATTCCTGGTTTATAAAAAAAATAGAGCCTGTTACTCAAAGTGTGGTCTGTGGATCAGCAGTATTGGCATTACTTGAGAGCATGATAGAAACTAAATTCTTGAGCCCTACTCTTGACCTACTGAAGCAGAATTTTGGCGGGGGGGCGGCGTTTGAGCTCAGGAATCTGTTTTTACTTTTTTTTTTTCTTTCTTCACAATTCCTCTAGCAAAACGAATCTGTTTTTAAAAAGCTCTCCAAGAACTTCTGATGGGCAATAATCATTGAGATACACTGCATTAGCTCAATGGTCTGTGAGCATTACTGCGCATCAGAGAGAAAATTATCTAGAAGTGCTTGTTGAAATGCAGATTTCTCAGCATCTTCCTCAGAGATTCCAACTCATTAGCGCTTGAGTGGGGCCCTGGAATCTGCATTTTAACAAGTACCCCAAGTGATTCAGATGTAAGTAGTAGAGCACCACACTTTCAGAAACACTCCATTCAAGTTTGTCTTTAAGAGCCTCTCCAGAGCTTTAGGAATCAGAGAGGATGTTGTCAGTGTGGCTGCTGCTTGGTCCCACCTGTCATTTGCTTGTCACTCTTGTCCACCTCTATCATCACATCCCATCTAGGATGGGGACAAAGGTGGGAAAGGAATAATGTGCCATGCCCTGGGTAGCTGAGAAGCAGGTACCTTGGGTCTAATTGTGTTCTCATTTACAGCCGACTTTTGAGGAAGTAGTCATCTTCCGTGTAGAGCAATGATTTTCAAACTTTAGCATGCACAGAATCACTTGGAAGACTCATTAAAACACAGATTTCTGGGATTTAACTCCAGAGTTTCTGGTTCACTGGGTATAGGGTGGGGCCAGAGAATTTACACTTCTGACAAGTTCCCAGGTGATGGTGATGCTGCTGGTCCAGGGACCACATTTTGAGAACCACTGATCCAGCAAGCCATCACCTTATCATTATGCAGATTAGAAGTATGTGGCCCACTAGGAATCTGAGCTCTAGAATCTTGTTATTTCAACAGTGGTCCATGTACCAATACCATTGTCATCACGTGGGGTACCTTAGGCAGGTAGAATCTCAGGTCCTACATCAGACCTGCTGAATTAGAATCTGCATTTTAACAAAATCCCCAAGGGATTCATTTACGCATGGAAGCTTGAGAAACACTGCTGTAGTAGAATCTGAAGTCAAGGGATGTCCAGAAGAACCCATATCCTGCAGTCTAGAAGAATCTTTTGGCCTCACTGAAAAAGCATAGCAATGGAACAGGAGTCTCTACAGAGCCATAAGTATTAAGCAAACCTCAATTTTTGTTACCCTTCTCTCATTCAAAGAGCCAGAAGATGGGTAGGCTATAGTGGGAAGATCTGACCTGGGAACCAGAAGATGCTGGTCTCAAATAGCCTCTCTGAGTTTTCTCCTCTATGAAACATAGTCAGGGCAGTAATTCTCAGCCGTGGCTGCACAATAGAGTGAACTGATCAACTAAGGAGCTTCTAAAAATCCCAATGCCCAGACCATATCCTAGATCAATTAAATAAGAACCTCCCAGGCAGAAATCAACATATATATATGTTTGACAATATATATATTTGACATAGAGTCTCACTCTGTCATCCTGAGTAGAGTGCAGTGGCGTCATCATAGCTCACCACAACCTCAAACTCCTGGGCTCAAGCAATCCTCCTGCCTTAGCCTCCCGAGTAGCTGGGACTACAGGTGTGTACCACAACACCTGGCTATTTTTTCTATTTTTAGTGAAAGCTAGTTTTTTCTATTTTTGGTGGAGATGGGGTCTCACTCTTGCTCAGACTGACAATCCTCCCACCTTGGACTCCCAGAGTGCTGGGATTACAGGTGTGAGCCACCACGCCTAGCCAGACATCAATATTTTTAAACATCTCCAGATAACTCTAATGTTTGGGCAAGATTAAGACCCCTTAGTTTTGGAGATATTTAACTCTAAACATTCTGTGACACTATCTTAATGGGTTTAAACAGTGCTTTAGTCAAAACAGAAGCAATGTATCTGGCCTTGTGGCTCCAAATAGAAGAACCAGCCAATCTTACAAGTGAGGGAGGGTAGGGCCCTGGAACAGAGACTCAAGATGTCTTCACTCCCCAATTCACCTTCTCCTTAGATGCTCTTTAAAAAGTAGGACTCCCTGTGTTTTACTGCTTCTAAGAAGGATTGAATCCCAATATATCCAGCTGACAAGAAATCAAGTTCTGCTATCAGTAATTCCAGAGGAATCATGTTTCCCCAATGCTGTTGATTCAGCTTATTGATTACAAGACTATTTTTTACTTTCTTAAGTGAAGGCTGAGAAACCCAGAGGCTGGCATGTAAGTACCTCTTGGCTCTTTTCAACATTTCTAAACTCATGTATTCTTCTGTTGTCCATATATATCTCTTATGCTTAAGTAAAGCCAACAGGGTAAACATATCAAAACAGGCAATCCTATACAGCTTTCCCCTTAAGATTCAACAACAAACCATTTACATGAAAACCCAACCAACCTGGGTGAGTTGGCCAAATCCTTGTGGCCATGAGGATTCCTTAATGGGGTCGTTAGGGAAGGTTTCGATGGGACTTCTGTCTCCATGCCGAAATAGCTGAAAATAGATGTGAGACAGTAACGTTACAAACTTCACTTGCGTGTTTTGCTTCTGCTCATTATAACGGATTTTCTTCTAAACCACCAGTTCTCAATCCTGGCTGTCCACTGGAATCACCTGGAGAGTTTAAAGAAATTCTGAAGATTGGGTCCCACCCTAGTGATTTGAGTTTAATTAGTATGTGGTGTGGCCAGGGCACCAGAATTTTAAAATACCTCCAGATGAATCTCAAGAACCGCTATTCTAAGGTCACTAACACTTTCCATGTTTCAGGTAATGTAAGAATCAAGATGATTAACCATTAGAAAGCAGGTGATACATACATGGAGATGGGTTTGTATATCAGGTCAGGAAGGAAGATAATACTTACAAGGTGACTTTTTTACAGACAAACTCTGATGAGAAGTATTCCTCCCTTATGATTATAGTGATAATGGTGTTAAAATTTTCACATATAATAAAAACTAATGGCTTTCAAATGCCACGTACACTTTGTGATATTTTTGAGCTAATAATTTACTAGGTTTAAGGAAGTTAACGGTAAAGGAATTGCAGGTGGGGAGACTAGAAAAGCTAATTCTCAATACTGTAATAACATAACTTCTGGATTTGCATGCATGTCATGCTATTTTGATTGCACATTTCCCTTTGAGGAGAGTAGTCTGGACTTTTGAAATTTTGGTACTTTGATTCTAATATGATTTCTGAGTAGGATACCAAGCCAAAACCAAAATTATTTTATAAGCAAAATATAAGAAAACACTCAAGAAGTACAAGATGAAGTCTACACTGATGTCAGCAGATATTTTTAATATAGAAGAGGACTGCATAACACCTTGCTTTATCTGTCTCTTATACTCCCTAAGATGTTCCATTGAAAAGTAAGCCAAGAGCCTGCTCTTTCGAAATCCCATAAAATAGTTCAGTAGACACTGAATAAGGAACAGTCTCAAACTTCAGTCATCTTTGAGAAGGAATTCCAGGGAAGTGGGGGATGCTTGTAAGACCCGGATTGGGTCTCTGATACCTGAAAAACCTGGTCTTTGGCCCCCTAAACAAGTGAGAAACTAAAACCTCAGTAGAACAGGCTACAGCAAACAGGGACAATGGTACAATGGATCTTAATAAATTTTGGTCAGGTGAGGAATTACTGCTATGAATGGTTCCCTCATGGCAGGAAGAGCAGCTGCACATTCCTTGTAAGCACTTACGGTTACCAGTCTCCAGGGTGATCTTGTCATGATCAGAAATGATCAAGGCTAACCATAGTTAGCCTCTCTTTCCACAACTGAAATGTATTTTAGACTTTTTAGCTTCCAATAATTGTTCAAAATACTTTCCCAGATCTGAGTAATTGTTATATGGTTTCAATAAATAAATTATTAACATAACCCCCACATCATTTAGTTTCCACAGTTTCTCAACCTCAGTGCTGTTGACATTCAGGGCTAGATAATTCTTTGTTGTGGGGGCTGTACTGTGCATTGTGAAATGTCTAGCAGCATCCCACAGTTGTGACAACTGAAAAGGCCAAATGTCCCTTGGTGACCAAAATCACCCCAAGTTAAGAGCCACTGAGTTAGCCAAAGAAAAATCAGAACATTGTAGTAAAATAATTTATAACGCTTCCTACCAGCCTATAAGCCTAATAACCCCCTCAACATTTTTTGAACACTTGCTTTGTCCTGGAAACTGTGCTAAGAACTTCTCATATATTTAATCCTATCATCAGTTCTACAAAGCAGTTACCATCATTATTTCCATCTCACAAATGAGGAAATTGACCTTAGTGATCTGCCCCAGCTCACATAGCATGTAAGTGGTAGAGGTGAGATTCACGCAATTCAAACACAGGTTGTGTGTCTCCAACATCAGCACTCTTAATCACCTGTAAGAGGTTCATTTCTCTATGTTCACACTCCTTAGAGTCCCACCAGCTAAATCTGGATGATCTGGGGATCTAGAGCTTCTTTATAAACTCTGCTCAATTTACTCTTTTCCTCTAAGATTGGAAAGGGTGTGTGTGTGTGTGTGTGTGTGTTTTGCATCAGAAGAAACCAAAACCTTGGTACAGAAACAATCCCTAAGGCACTGTGAACTACGTACATTATTTATAAAATAATACTGAGATGATGCAACTAAATGGCAGAATGGCCTGGGGTAAAAAAACAAGTATGGTCACCTTAGTGGAATGTGTCTTCAAGAGCAGAGCACGGGAACATATTCATGAGGCTTGGGCAAGCTTTCTCACTCTGACCTATAGTTTAGAAATAATTGTATTCCCCTAGTTTCAGTAGGTTTTAAGTGTTTCTGAGGTAGTGGCTCAAACATGATGTGAACTCTTTGGAAGGAACATCCTACAGAAGCATTTAAACCAATCCCCACCTCTGGGGCTGGAAATCAAAGTGTAAGTGTGTGTGTGCACACACATGTGTGCACCCCCAGATGCACAGATGGTATTTCCTGGAGCTTCTGAAGTTTTGAAATTCAGGTGGAGCCCTTGGGCTATGCCTAGGGGTTCTTTTATGTCTATGGTAGGGCAATCTTCTTAACTGCTGCTCTACCAAATTATCACCTGTGCTCTCAGTCCAGCAATCATACTCTATAAAGTCCTTTAGAAACTTAAAAACACAATATCAGCAGTTAGTGTTATTTGCAGTAGTAGTGGTAATTGTAATAGGAAGACATACAATATAATAACTATCCCTCACATTTTTACAACCCTCTATGGTTGGTGAAATCCTTCCCCTGCTATCTCTTTTAACTCTTACATCCTCCATGAGGACAGGGTGGCACACTTGCATTGAGCAAGTAAGGAAACTGAGGCTCAGAGATTGAGTAAGCTGTCCTGAGCTCCTAATTCTCATGATTATTAGCCCACGGCTTTTCCTCCCACACTGCAATCACTTCACCCTTTTAAATCACAGATAACTTTCTTTTAAAGAGCTGTGCTTTGGTCCTCCTGTGAATGACCCTGCTCCGTGGAGGCTGCTAAACAGTTTTGGCACGTGTCTAAGGCTATGGAGACCCTGGTGAGTACAATCGATGATGTGACCAGTCTCTCTCTCCATGCAGCAGTCATGTGCTCTTTTAGAAAATGCCAATCAGATATAGTCGTAAAACTCAATAGAAACCAAGCAGATGGGAGTGGGGAGGAAGAGACGGGTTCATACCTGATTCATACCTAATGGGTACAATGCACACAACCTTGGTGATGGGCACACATATAATTTTGACTCAAACTGCACAAAAGCAAATCATGTAACCAAAACGTTTGTACTCCTGTAATATTCTGAAATAAAGGAAAATGCCAATCAGAAGATGTCACTTGATTGCTTAGAACTCTCTAATGTCCTCTCATTGTATTGCTGAACATCTGCTTAAAGATACGCAAAAGTAGAGATTTTTAAAATGAGCCCCTATGAGCCTGTCACTGGCTCCAACAGTTGTCAAATTGTATGTGGCTAGTCTTGTTTCATTGTACCCTCATCACTCTTAGACATTACATCATGATCCATTGCCCTTTGCATAAAATTCAAAGTTCTTACAAGGGCCCACAGGATCCACCTGAACTGGACCCTGATACCTCGATATCCTCACCTTACAGTCTTGCTAAACATGCTTAGCCACAAGGGCCTTCCTGCTCTTCCAGCCAATATATTAAGTTTGTTCCAGCTTTGGCCCTTGCCCTTGATGTTCTGTCTGCTTTGAATGTCCGAATTCTGGCATACACACTAATTTCAGGTCTGTCCTGAAAAATGTGTCCTCTGCAGAGAGGCCTCCCTTGACCATCATTGTAACTCCTGCTCAATCTCTATTGTCTTTTAGTTTTATTTGTAATAAATACTCCTGACATTTTCTTGTTTTTTATTTTTTTACTACATTTTTAAAAATCTGGCTCTCGTCCCCATGTACTCCTCGAAAGCAGACTCCTTGCTGTCATGAGCACTGCTATTATCCCAAACAGTGTCTGGAACATAGTAATACACACAAAAAGGACTGTTTGGATGAATGAGCGAATCTTTCATTGGGTCTAGTTCCTCCAGGTATATTATGGCTTTGTTTCCAATCTTCTCTCTTCACAAGGGCTTTTGATTTTCATCTTTATTTATTAGCAAGGTGTGGTGTGTGTGCTCCTTCTACCCCCCTTTTTCATTCCCTCATCTTTCCTTTCTGTCTTGGCCCATTTTTTGTTGCTATGGAAGAATACCTGAGACTGGGTAACTTAATAAAGGAAAGAGGTTTATTTAACTCACGATTCTAAAGGTTGGCAGGCCCAAGATTGGGTGGCCACTTCTGGTCAGCTTCTGGTGAGGCCCTTGTGCTGTGCCCTTGTGCTGCCGAGCCCTCACGAGTCAATCACTTCTTAAAGGCCCCACCTTCTAATACTGTTACTTTGGGGATTGTCTCAACATGTGTTTCAGAGGGTCAGACATTCAAATCATAGCACCCTCTATCCCCTCCCTTGGTGCCTCTGCTTCTAGAACAGTGAGACTGCTCCTGGGCTAGATTGGAGTCTCATAAACCATCACGTTCTCCTTTCAGGTTTAGGAACTCAAGATACATCATAAAACTTTGGGATGATTCTGGAAATCCTGAAAGGGACCTTCCCTTTTGACATTTACTCCTCTACCTATTTTATTAGGGTGCACTTGAAGTTGTAAAAATCTCTTGATGCACAAAGATTGCCGTGAGTAGAGTATTTTCTTCTTTTAAGAAATGAGAAATAATCCAGTGGTAAAGTGGATTAAAAAGTGAAAGAGTTTGGGGCAGAAATACATGAGTCATGTAAATGAGCACCATTTCCAACATAAGCCAACTGACTATGAAAGAAATCTTGGGAAAATATGTCCTGTATTCTCCATGAACAAATCAGGACAAGACTACAGGGCCCAGGAAGAGCACAGAAGCCTGCAGGAAAGGGAACTGGAGCCCTTTCCTTCAAGAAACACATCTATTGATTTCTAATCATCTCTCCCCTACGTTTATTTCCCTGAGAGGACTAATATTTCTTTGGATTTAGGATGCTTTGAAAGCTTCAAGAGCCCATGGGGTTACCTGGTTGGCTGAAATGTCTCTAGCCAAATAAAATTTCCCTGATCAATTCATCACCCTGAAAGGTTGCAAAATGCATTGGCATAAAACTGGGGAGAAGCTCAGGGAAGCAAACTGCCCCGACCTCCTACTTGGCTCAGCACCAACACTCAGTGCATTGTGGTCGCCCCAGCAAATGTGTGTGGAAAACCCGAATGTCTCCATAGACAGGGCTGCTGCTCCTTGGCTCTGGTGATTAGGGAGCCATGCAGCAGGGAAGAGAGAGTGTACGGAAGGCTGTTTGTGAACTGAGACAGGAGACCTGGGTTTTGTTTTCCAGTGGAGAGTTTTGTACATATATTTAAAAACCAACCCGGAAATTCTATATGTGCCATCAGAACAATCACATCTTGGGTCCCCTGTACCCAGTACACGAAATATAAGTTTCGGCTCCTTTTTTGTTACTCTTACATAATACCAAGATAATATTAAAAGTCTTATAGGTAATTTGGAGGACTTGAAATACAAAAATGAAGAGCCTGGAATCTGGTGGCTGCTCACAATCTGATAGGTGCAATTGTAATTTTTACCTTAATAGAAGCGAAAAAAAGGTTTCCAGGTCTTTAGAAGTTCATGACTGCGTTCAAAGATATTTAAACGTGAACAATGCAGATTAAGGCACATGACAGGGTAGTAGTCAATAGTCTATTCCAGTCAAAAGGTATGAAGGAAAGGACCAATACCTCATTTGGATCAGTAAGTCAATGAGTAAAATCTGTTTAACTCTCAGAATCACATTTTTAATATATACTTCTCCAGTTATTATTGGGCCAGGGGCCCAATGCTGGGAGGAAAACTGATCAAACTTAAAAGAAAAGAGGCATGTAAATACTTCATCCTTTTGAGGATAAAGAGAACAAATGGAAAAAAACTGATATTTTAATTAACTGGTTATATGAACATTATAAAACACACACATGGGGTAATTGTGCTAGTATATATATATTAATAATAGCTATGATATTTTAGGCATTTGCCAGATAGGCTTATAAGCACTTTTTGTATGTTAACTAAAGCCTCACAACAACTCTATGAGGTACTATTATGCCCATTTTACTGATGATGAAGCTGAGGCATAGACCGGTTATGTTACTCATCCAAAAATCACACAACTGGTAAGAGGTTGAGCTGGCGTTTAAACCTAGGTGGTCTGATTCTTGAACCTACGTTCTTAACCACTGTGGTATATTGTATTGTGTAGTACAGAATATCATCACTTTCCTTTTTAAGAATTTCAAATGTTTAATGCCATTTATATATCCTATCTCCATGGCATCATTGTCTTTCCAGTAATCCAATTAGGAAACTCAGGGTCATTTTGGTTTCTTTCTCTTCCTTAATACATTCAACCCACAGGGATTCTGCCTTCACAATATACAGTTTTTCTAATTATCCTTTCTTTCCAATTCTACTGCTTTCTGAGCCAACTCAGGTCTTCATTATGCTTTGCCTGGACTGTGGTAGTAGCCCCCCTCTCTGTCCTTCCCTCCAGGTCCTCCCCTCCTTGAGCCAAACTTGACACACAGAAATATGTCTCCCCCTAGAGAAAATAAGTTAGAACTTGCAGGTGGGTAAAACTTAAGTACAAACGAGCTAAGTAGTTAGTCTAAGATTCTAGTGGAGATGATAATTATCTAATATCTCTGATCTCCTTTCTTTATTTTCTTCAAATTAACACATGTGCACCTATTACATTTATAAGCTTAAGAATAATGAAAAATTCTCTAGAATCTTGAGGACATGATGCTAAGTAAAACAAGCCAGCCACAAAAGGACAAATGCTGCATGATTTGAGGTACTTACATGAGGTACCCAGCACAAACTCATCAAGACAGAAAGTAGAATGCTCGTTGCCAGGGATAAGGAGGAGAGGAAATGGGGAACTATTGTTTAAGGGGTACAGAGTTTTGGTTTTGCAAGATGAAACGAGTTCTAGAGATGGATAGCGGTAATGACAGCACAACAACGTAAATGCACTCAATGCCACTGAACCATACGCTTAAACATGGTTAAGATGGTAAATTTTATGTTATGTGTATTTCACCACAGTTTAAAAGAAAAGAATAATTAAGGATCATCTAGATTTTATCCAAAAAGTTGGACTGCTTCTGTTTTAGACTGATGACTCCCAGCATTTGTATCATGATTTACACTTTTATATGTATATCCCATCATTTTATCTTAAAGACAACTCCATGAAGCAGGAAGCATAATTATGATCATTATCCTCACCTTTAAGTTTGGGCCACTTGAAACTCAGCTGGATTAAATGACCTGTCCATGGCTCAAACCTGGTCAATGGTGCTGGAACTTGAATTAATAGAAGTTCAGGGCTTTTCTAGGAGTGGCCTTCAACTTCTAGCAAATAGCTTTAGAAAATTAATAACAGGATTGGCCTGCCAGCCCGAGGAGTGGGAGCAGGAAGAACCAGACGGTCTGCTGTCCCTGGAAATGTGTCCTGACTGCATCATTTGAATTCGCCCAAACACAATATTTAAGTTACCCATCCCGGTGTATAGCTTATGTGCTTAGGTTTTGGAGGCTGTTTCCATCAAGAAAATCCTTCTCCTGCATGAAGAAGAAGAGCATATACCTGGTGGCTCATCATCCCTTTCTTTGTAAAGCACCAGCGGAATGAGATGGAATTTTTCTCTTAGATCACCTGAGCTTGTGGTTTTCCCCTGGTTTAGGGAAGAGAGAGTGCTTTAAAATGGCAGTTCTCTATTTCTGCACGTAATAATAGGATGCATGAGATTACTTGAAAAAAGTCAAGTAGCTGTGTGGGGGAAATGAGTGGGCATAAAGATGAAACAAGACTGGTCATGAGTGTAATAGTTTTTGAAGCTGTTTTATAGGTACATCTAGATTCACCATACTTACTATTTTCTCTATGTGAAGTTAAAAATAGCAATTCTCTAAGTGTTTTCTGTGAGACACTGGAAAAAAACGGGGAGGTGCATGCTGTAATCAAAGTTATGGAAACACAATTTGTTAGATCCATTCCTTGAAAGACACAGTGCATATTAGCATATTAAAGACTTTAAGGAGTTTCTAATATTAAAGAGAGCTTTTTTTGGGTAAACACAGTTTAACCCAGTTCTGTTCCCAAAGCTGCCTTGCTTATTGAAACCCATTTTTTTCCCCACGCAACATCTGTTAACAACTTGAAAAACTAGCACTCCATGGGACACACTTGGTTAATCTGTTTTAAAAGATCATGTTGTGACTCTGTCTATGGGAGAAAACAAGAACCAAGGACAATTTCCTGCTGTTTCTGCCAAAAACAGCTTTACAGAATTGGGGAAGATTTATTTTTCTTGGATGACGGAGGAAAAGTACAGAAACCACCTGCTGATTCTGAGTCAAGCTATTAACAGCAAACCTTACAGGGGGACCTCAGACCAGCTCCACGTGCTGGATTACACACACACACACACACACACACACACACACACAGGACAGACTTTGTCTAGTGATTAAGGGAGTGGCCTCTGGGGTCAGACAGCCTGGGTTCAAATCCTGTCTCCATCATTCCAGCTGTGTGACCATAGGCAAGTTGCCTAACCTCTTTGTGCCTCAATTTCTTTATCTATAAAATAGGATTCATAACTTTACAAAACTTTATAGGATGGTTGTCAGATTTGGCAAATAAAAATTCAGGATGCCCAAATATTCCATGGGACATACTTATCCTAAAAAATTATTTCCTGTTTATCTGAAATTCAAATTCAAATGGTTTCCCTGTGTTTTATCTAGCAACCCTACTTTATAGGGTTGTCAAGAGGATTATGTGACATAATTCATATTAAAGTCTCAGAACAGTGCCTTGTATACAGTAAGCACTCAATTAACTATTGGTTGTTATCATTATTACTACTTTAATTAGGGGAACCTTTCTTTTATTCTGGTTTTCCTAATAATTTTCTAAGAATTTTCCTGAGTGTATAATTCAATTGTTATAACCAAATATTCTCTTTAATCAATAAAAAGAAGAAAGTGATATCTTCTGGCTTAGATAGAGTCTAAGTCTTAGAAGTTGTTTTGTAAGGGCCAAGAAAAATACATTCAGTTGCCCTTCATCTACCATTAATGGAAGAAAGCCTTGGTAGGAAAAATAGTTAACACTGGCTTTGTGCAATATTTGTTAATTTTTTTAGCTCTAAGAGAGCTACATTTGTATTTTGGTTTTCCTTAAGGAATAATTAACCTGAAGCTCCTGAATATATATGTTAACCAAAAGTGGAGAGAGGGAAGGAAACCCACAACAATTTGGTAGTCAAGGAAAGTTAGCCTGGGCTGTGCATAATACATGGAGGAGAGAATCCACCACATGCAGTTAACTGTGAGTTCGCTGTAGTATCTCAAAGAGGATTGCCACTCTACCAGCTTGTCTCAGGTTGACAGTATGACAAGAATGGCAGAGGCAGTATAATTTCTGCAATCCCTACAGTTGTTTAATGCACATCTTGGCAAGAAAACTATGAATATAAATAAAAGTCTAGATCCCATAGGTTTCCCTATAGAGAGTACACAGTGTTATACTGTTTTTCCAGCACGGGAGTCTGACAGGTAGTGAATTGTTTGTAAATAAATTGATAGTATGTTTCCTGGTTTTCTAACATTGTTAACTCATGACCTAATAAAGATTTACTGGACTAGGAATCATGATTTAGATAAGCATAGGGTTATTAGATTTTTTTGTTAAGAGTTCTGAATACTTCATGCAGAGAAAACAGGAACTTAATGTTTAATTTTTAAGTTAGAGGTGACCTTGCTCCAAATTATAAAAATAAGTTTTGAGTATACCAACAGAAAGAAAATTTACTTATCAACCCACTTTCAGTATATCAAATAAAAAAAATGTAGGGAAGAGAAAGAGTGTGAGAGCCTGTGAAAGGCAAGGAGAGGCTTGGAGGCAGAGAGTGAAACAACAACAAAAAAGGTATGGAGACAGAAAATCAGATTCCTTTGTATGGTGGTAAATCCCCTTCACTTTGCAAACCCTCTTTCCAACTATTTTTGCACAATGCCAACACTATATTTTCTTTCCTGACATCTTGCATCAGCCGTTCTCCCTTGCCTTTTTTCATAACTTGTCACATACACCACGGGTAGGGAAAAACATGCTTTTAATGGTCAACCAAATCTATACATCAGGAAGTCACCCTAAAACTGAGTTTACTTTTATACTTCAAAGGCTATTTACAAATATTTGTTCCAATTTCCTGATAAACAAATGGGGAAGGGACTACTTCAGAAAATGATCGCCTTTTGATTTGCAAACAAGTAATCATTAAATTGAAGGAAGCCAGTTCAGCTCTGGGTACATAAACAGCGCTGCTAGCTGCAGCTTCTCCTGGACTCACGGGCTTTCGAAAGGAATCTGAATTCAAGGCAGCTGTAAAGTAAGTAAATATGTAACTTTGGCAAAGGCAAAAAACAAAAAAACAAAAAAACAAAAAAAACCAAAGAACTAATCAGAAAACAAAACAAAATGAAAACCACCCTTTTTGTTAGGACACGTTAGGTCTTCATTTAGAGGAACTTGTGAAACTTGATTATTCACTTTGTGAGTTTGAACAGAGCCTGGTCTCCAGGAGACAATACAAAGGTGAAATGAAATGGAACACTTGGCTTTTCAGATCTTGCTGGTAACACAGTTTTAAGAGAAAAAGCAATGAGAAAAGTCTACTTACCAATGTGACAAACTTCAGTTCCTTGGCTAGCACACCGTGGTCTAGACAGAAGAAAAGCAGAAGCAAGAAGCCGAGGAGAAGGCTGGCTGCTCTGGCCTTGGGGAGGGGTGCAGCACTCATGCTGGGGAGAGCTGTTTCTGGCAGAAGTACTGCTTCCACTTCAAAAGCCTTTTGAGGGGAAGCTATTTAATCAAAGGATTGAAAGGGAAGGAGGAGCCACCCTCATAAATAGTAAAATTGCCAGGAAGTTTGGGGTGGGGCGTGGCATGTAATAACAACTTATAGTTTTTGAGCTGAGAGTTAGAGACCACAGTCTCCTGGATTTAAGTTAGGACACTGAGGTCCAGAGAGGGGAACCCTGTTGCTCAAGGTCACAGGGCATGTTAGTAGACCTTCTTTTCTTATTTTCAGTTTATCTTGATCTTTTCTTTAGGTGGGATATGATACAACATTGGGCTTTGTGGCTGTCACTTGGGAAAGGGATCTACCCTGAACTTTAGAAATGTTAGGCCAGTGATTTTAATCTTTTGGAAATCCAGACTTGTAAGAGGAGAAATCTGGAAGGAACTGCAGGTTATTGATATGTGTTTGGGGCCTATTGCCTTGCCAAATATGGCTACTTTTTCCAAAACTCTGATGTAGCCTACAGAAGTGTTTTTAAATTGAAGAAAGTAAGAGCAAGTTTATCTTAAAAATTTTTAATTATATCTTAAGACATTTGGGGATCACTTGTGGCATCTCAAAATTGGAACTGGAAGTCCCTTTCCAAACCTGACACAGTTTTTTTTTTTTTAAATAACCCAAAACCAAACATACTCACAACTCTGTATTGTCAGTCATCACCTTTGGCTGTAAGCCTTACATTCTGGGTGAGCCACACCTGGCCACTCTCCAGCTGTGATTTCACTGAAGACGCTACAAAAGAAGATGATTCTGACTGATAGAACTTAGCTTTCTAGTCTCCTCAGCCTGTCAGTTCCATCACAGGCTAAAATAATACAGACTCTAGGTGTCTCTAGACTCTCACATTGAGATTTTGCAGGATTTGTGGGCAGAGCTGCTTGTTGAGATGCTTCCACCCAATGGCAAAAGGGAGAACAATGATTTTCCCACGGCCTGTTCTCTGGTATATTGCACTTACCTGTGACAGGACGGTTGTGTTGCCATGCAATCATAGGATGCCCTGGAATGTGGTATGTGGGAGAGCTATTGCTTCTTCTGGTATGAGGAAATATGAGCAAAGAATGCATGTGTGGATAAGATTAGATGTTTAAGGGCACTTGTGACCTTCTCTTTGCCATCATATTCTCCATCTGCCAATCCCCACTGTCATTTTTTCTTTGAGACAGGGTCTTGCTCTGTTGCGTGTGCTAGAGTGCAGTGGCATCATCATAGCTCACTGCAACCTCAAGCTTCTTGGCTTGAGCAATCCTCCTGCCTCAGACTCCCGAGTAGCTGGGACTATAGGCATGTGCCACTATGCCTGGCTAATTTTTCAATTTTCTGTAGAGATGGAGTCTCACTTTTGCTCAGGCTAGTTTTGAACTCCTGAGCACAAGCAATCCTCCCACTTCAGCCTCCCAAAGTGCTAGGATTACAGGCATGAGCCACTGTGCCTGGCTTCCACTGTCATTTTTAATGGGTAAGATTTTGAGGAGATGGGTGCAAGGAAAAGGGAATGAAGATTGAGAGTTTGTCCAGTCTAGGGCAGACATGAAATTGCCACACTAATCCCTGCTGTATGCACCAGGAAATCTGAGAAAGGAAGCTCCAGCATCTACTGTTCACTGTACTGTTCATCTACTGTTCATCTACAGTTCTGAACCACCTCCTTTAAATTATGCCAGATGCCTGATTCTGTTGCCTGTCTTATTTTCTCGGTTATCAGCCTGGCTCCTTGTTTTTCTGTCTCCTTCTTTGTCTCACCCTTGGATTGGTGCCTGGAACTATTTTAACTATAGCTTGAGCCCTTCCTGATAATGACCTACCTATGCCATGTTACTCTGGTTGGATAAACCCTCTTGTTAAACCAGACCTTACTTTCTCTGTGGTACCTAATCTGGGGTCCCTTTAGCTCCTTTTAGCCCAAGTAAGAACAACAACAGTTTTCTTTGAGAGAGAACCATAAAAAGGCTGCTTGAATTGAATATATATCAATTCAAACTTAATTCAAGTTGAATTCTGTGGATGGTTTATACTTCTATCTCAGTCATCATCCTAACTTCTACTTTGATCACCAACTTACAAGGGGAGGAGAAGGATTCAAGATCACAAATGTAAAGTCTTGAAAAATCTGAATACCATGAAATTGAGTCTAGAAGATCCTCAACTCGGATGAAACCCATTTTAGAATCTTCTGTGGCCTCTTGACCCTTGAACTCATAAGGCCTTTTCAAAGACTTAAGGGTCATCTGGGATAAATATATGGATATAGTAATGTTTATTTATCCCAGATGATCCCTGAGACTTGAAAAAGTGAGACTTGAAAAAAAATTAGGATATCTTTATGTAAGAGTGAAGGATATCAATAATTTTCCTTGATTAGTAGAATTTACTGACCGAATCTTATAGTACTTCGAGTGTTCAACCTCTAAATAACAGTGTTAGAAAGTTGCATAAATGGAATAAGTTGGGTGTTTTGGAAAGCAGACTCCCAGATAGAGATTTGCATGTAGAAAGTTTATTAGGGATCAATACCAGGAAGGGGAAGAGAAATAAGCAAGTTTGGGCAGAGGGAGAAGTAATGAAGCTGTCATGCTAATAAAATATTAAAGGAGGTCTCAGGTGACCCTGCTAGGAGATGGGATGGCCTTTCAGAGTTGACTTGAATTGGGGTGAGGGAGCCAGGCTTTTTTATCCTGGCACTAGGTAGTCATTAGATACAGTCTACCCTGGTAGGGAGTGTGAGCATGGGTGAGGTGAAGGTGGCTATCTTCTGTCAAGGCAGTTCTCAAAGGGGTTTCCAGCTGAAGTATGTCAAACATGGAATTTCTAAGAGCTGGAGGAAATTAATCTTTCAGTTCATGAGGGGGGATTTAGGGAGGGCAACAAAGAATCCATGATAGTAAACAAATATTTATTGGAAAAAAATTCATGATCTTTAGTAGATCAATGGTTATGGAAGCAGTAAATGTGCTTCTGATAGTGAGAGTCTGGCTTTGCCTGGAGACCCATCAATAGGTATATGACTGTTCAACAGTTAGGAAGGTTATGTTTAACCTGTCTGGCTTCCTGTCATCTTCACAGTTGAATTATTTGGCTCTCAGTGCCTTATACACTACTGGGCACTCATTAATATTGATTGATCAATTTCCAATATAAAGGTACGTGATTGTATCAGAGCCTTGTTACAATGTGAGCTGCTTTGAGGCAAAATTTAATAAGATGGATTTACCTTCACAATAGCAACAAAGAAAATAAAATACCTAGGAATATATTTAACTAAGGAGGTAAAAGACCTCTACAGGGAGAACTCTGAAACACTGAGGAAGGAAATAGCAGAGGACATAAACAACTGGAAAACCATACCATGCTCGTGGGTTGGCAGAATCAACGTTGTTAAAAATGTCTATACTACCCAAAGAGATCTATAAATTCAATGCAATTCCTATTAAAATACCACCATCATTTTTTGCAGATCTAGAAAAAGTAATTCTACGCTTCTTATGGAACCAGAGAAGAACCCGTATAGCAAAAGCAATCTTACGCAAAAAGAACAAATTGGGAGGCATCAATTTACCAGACTTCAAGCTATAGTACAAGGTTATAGTAACTAAAACTGCATGTTACTGGCACAAGAACAGAGACATAGACCAATGGAACAGAACTGAGAACCCAAACATAAAACCATCCTCATATAGCCACCTAATCTTTGACAAAGCAGACAAAAACATACGCTGGGGAAAAGAATCCATATTCAATAAATGGTGCTGGGAAAACTGGATAGCCACATGCAGAAGAAACAGGATCTGCACTTTGCACATCTTACAAAAATCAACTCATGGTGGATAACAGACTTAAACCTAAGGCACAAAACTATAAGAATTCTAGAAGAAAATGTTGGAAAAACTCTTATAGACATTGGCCTAGGCAAATAATTTATGAAGAAGACCTCAAAGGCAATCACAGCAATAATAAAAATAAATAAATGGGACCTGATCAAATTAAAAAGCTTCTGCACAGCCAAAAACTGTAACAAGGGCAAACAGACAACCTACAGAATGGGAGAAAATTTTTGTAAGCTACACATCCGATAAAGGGCTGATAACTAGAATGTATCTAGAACTCAGGAAAATCAGCAAGAAAAAAATCAAACAACCCTATCAAAAAGTGGGCAAAGGACATGAACAGAAACTTTTAAAAAGAAGACAGAATAATGGCCTATAGTGTGGTTTTGTACATTTCAGGGAGAAAGAAATTGCAAGTAAAATCATAAATCAACACATGGAAGCTATGCATTGGTTTGGCCCCAAAAGGTGGGACATCTCAAAGTGGGAGCTCATAGGTTATAGGTGGATTCAGAAATTTTTGATTTGTAGTTGGTTAAAGAAATAGAGCTTTATCTAAAGGCTTAGAATCACTAGAAAGGAAACTTGAGTTAAGGTAAGGGGGTCTGCTATCTGTCATGTGATGCTATACTGGAGTCAGATTGGAAAGTAAGCCCCATTATACTGGGTTAATAAAAAAAAAAAAACCTATGTTTAATGAGATTTAAGGAGGTTTGTAAAGCCTAATTTAACCTTTACCCTGCATGGCCTTAGGTCCTGTTTGTAATTTAGTATCTAATTGCCACAAAGAGTCTGTTTAGTCAGTATTATGATCTCTATTTTGCCATTAATGCTGGTCAGTAGTAGTGTCTAAACTTCAAAAGGGATGGAGCATAAAGAGTTGTGTTTTCTGACCTCCTTTTCCATCAAGGCAAGGAACTCACAGTTTTAAGGTTTTTCTGGGGTCTCCTTGGCTAAGAGGCAGTCCATTCAGTCAGCAAGGGGCCTAGGATTTTATTTTTAGTTTACAAAATGAAACTTATATTTTAGTGGAGAGAGACAGATAATAAATGAGTAAATGGATAAATGAACAGGATGTCAGATAATGAGAACTACTGTGAGGACAATAAAATAATGTGGTTTGACAGTGAGTGACTTGGGTAGTCAGAGAGGGTCTTTATGAGGTGATATTTCAGGTGATATCTGCATGAAATAAAGGAGTGAGTGATCAGAGCATCCCAGGAAGCCTGAACAAGTGAAAAGGCCCTGAGGCTGGGAGTGAAGTTGTTGTATCAGAGAAAAGAAAAGAAGGCCAGTGTGGCTGGAAATCAGTGAAAATGGGGAAGAGTGGAGGAGATAAGGTTAGAGAGGTCGGAAAGTGCTGAGTCACCCAGGGTCTTGTTTGCGGTGGTGAGGAGTTTGGATTTATTTTAAATGCAGTGGAAAGCCAAATGGGGAATTTTAATCAGGGGAGTGATGCGTGTTAAAAGTCACTGTGGCCACTTGGGGAGAATGGATTACAAAGAGAGAATGAGGACATCCAGGGGGCTATTGCAGTGGCCCAGGAGACAGATGGTGCTAGCTTGGACCAAGGTAAACATAGGGGAGGTGGAAAGAAGTGAATAGATAGAAAAAATGCATATATGGGAGGAGGAGCTGACCAGTATTGGATATGATTAGTGTGGGAGACAGGTGAGAAAACAAAAATAGCTCAGAGCAGTCTGAGCTATGTCACATATGCAAAGTTTATCGGGCCCAGAGAGACGTGAGAATGAGACTTCAGTCAATCCCATCCTCGAACCCATGCCAAGGGGCAACTGTTTAAAGGCATTTGGTTCCTGACTAGCTGCCCCTTTTCCCTTAAAAATCCATTTGTAACTGCTGCTAGTTGTGTATATTCAGGGCAACTTGAATCTATGCTCCTGGAGGCCATCCTCAAGCTCTGGGCTTTGGTAAACTCTATCCTTAATAATATTTTCTGAATCTCATTATTTAAGATTGAAGGGAGAATCAACTAGCAATTCTAGGTGCTGGATTTGAGATATTGGATGAATGACAATAAACGTGTCAGACATAGATGATGAAACTTCAGAGAGACACAGGATTATCTTATTAATTTAACCTTAATTAAGGTTAACCTTAATTAATACTTAATTAAGTATTAATTAATTAATACTTATATAGCTCTTACTACCCTGGTTCTCAACCATAGCCTCACATTAAAATTACCTGAGAATTAAAAAAAAAAATACCTGTGTCTCATTAGGTATTAGGTAATTTTTTAAAATTTTAATTTAATTGCTATGGAGCATAGGCTGAGTATCCAGATTTTTAAACATTGCCCCAGATTATTCTAAAATGTCACAAAGTTTGAGAACCCTTGACTTCCTATATGGCTGGTTCTGTTTTAAATGCTTTACAGATGTTAATTTAATTCTCATGACAGTTGTGTAAGTTGGGTCATTCTTATCACATTCAACTAAAACAGACTTAGGAAGCCAGGGGGAAAAAGCTCTCAGGATACAAAGCATTGCTTTAAGAATGTAGTTCTCTACAAGCCTGACTGCAAACTGCTTGTTGTAACCTGAAATCAGTTTTATCTATAGCTTCTGGGGTAACTTGCTGCAACTCTAGGACTAATTTTTTCCACTGCTCTCGCTTACCAATTGGAGCTTGCCAGTTACTCAGTTACTAGTGCCAATGAACTTTCTCAAAGAACAATACATAACATTTCTCCTTTTTATAGAACCTCTAACCTTCTCTTTGTTCTTAGGACATGCCGAAGACCACCCCATCTGCAGGTATGCCTCAAATCGCAATTCATTCTTCTCAAACAAGATGTTAAATTTAAAGACTGGTCTCTACATTTTTATTTTGACTTCAACATTCATGGTGTTAAAAGTGGGATTCAAAGCTAACTCACCTTGGAGAGAATCACCGGCCCTTGGAACTACAGCATGAGATATCCACAGTGGGGCTCTCTGAGGCCCATGCCCAGATTTTGTGGTTTGCCATTTCTTCCTCCTGGTGAATCTCTCCTGGACAGAACTCTTGATTTGGGTTTAAGTTCTGTTTTATTTGGAATTTTGTTGGGCGGGGTTTTTGTCCCCCTCATGTTTGAAGAGAGGTCTTTCTCCCTGCTGTTTGGAAGATCTCTTGCTGGAAAGGGTTATTTTCCTGCTATTGACCTCTGCTGTGAGGTTTGGACCTTGAGGTTTGGGAGAGGGGATATTTTTCCCCTTCATTTGGAGAAGGCTATTGCCCTTCCTGGTAAATGTGTATTTTATTTTCCACCTGCACTTGACTTTATTTGGCCTTTGTGTATTCAGCACTTATGTTTAATTGGCCTTTGTGTATTGGGCATTAAACTAAATCACCTAGATAAATTTATTTACCAATGAGCTCTCAAAGTTCAAAGGCATGCCAAGATATTTTCAGGGATGCCAGCTGATAACATGTTCAAGCATCATAAGAATCATTCAGTCTGTTCTTCCGAAAACAAAATTAAAAGACCATGCCTATAATATCATATATTCCACATAAGATATGCATATTTCATTGATATCTTGAGGCAAAAAATACCCCACCCATTCAGAATTCAAAGATTGCCTCAATACAAAATACTGTCTCAAAGGCAGCTGAAACTTTTTTCTCTCCTGAGCTTTCCCCTCCCCTTCCTACAATTCTTCCTCTTTCTCCGTCTCTAAGCAGCTATTCTGGCATACTGACTATTTTAGTAAAAACACTTAAAAACTGGCAGATACCAAAAAAAAATCATTTTGAACTGCATGCTGTTTTCTGAAAGTAAAATATGAAATTCCCATGTATTAGTAAGTACCCCTCCCTATCGTAAAAGGAATAGCAGCATTCTTATCGTCAAGGACAAAAAATTGAGTCCAAGAAAATGCTGCACAGACCTTGTTGGACTAACTCTTATCTTTTGGGCCTCGTCACATAATTCAGTCACATTCTTACAGTTAACTATTCTTTGTCCAATCCAGTATATTGGTAACTGACTCAAACTGCTTTACCCAAAATTTGGTTCAGAGCCTTTATAAGATTGCCTATTTTAAAAAATCTTAAAGTTTAGCCTTATTCCACTTTGTGAAAAAAAAATTCATCTCCAACTATTTTTTATAAGCCAGTGAGTTTAATGTTTTATTATCTTATGACTAAAATTGTAAAATAAAATCTATAAGATCTTTATTGATGTATTTGTGTATGTGTTTAGATGTGTTTATGTGTATGTGCATGTTTGTGCAATGCGTGTGCACTGCAGTGGTACATTTACTACAATCAATAAACCTGCATTGACACAACATTATCACCTGAAGTGTACAGTTTATAGTTCATATGTCTACATAATAAAATCTGATGTAGTCAGCCAGAAATCCCTTAAGAAATTCTATTCTGATTGGTTTAAATAATTGAGTGCTCAAATAATTAATGAAATAATTAACCCAAAGATGTTTTTTTAATTGACATGACTTAAGTAAATCATTGGTAAATTATTAGCTTTAAAAGTGTTGATAAAATAAAATTAGAATGTCTTCAAAATTGTCAGCATACATTTTTTCCTGGGTTTACTGGTTAGTTTCATATTTGTCTCTTCTAGATGTTTTAAGGTCATAAAGCTGTAAACTCAGCCTAAAACAAAATGATCTTTGTTTATACATTTTTTTTAGTAAATAAGATTAACTTAATATTGTTGATTTAATAATAACAGCCATATCTTCTGCGTTATTGGCAAGAAACCCATGTTTTTAACTTTAGGGTTTTTACTTAGGCAAATACTTGATATTAACAGGCTATAAAATTGGTTAATTAAAAAGAACTTAATGATCAGCTCTGTCTAATATCTTAATTTTCCTAAATAATCTAACTGTTAAAAAATAAATAAATTAGGTAATTATAAATGAAATACACATTTATAAGTAAACTTTTCATATAACTTAAAATCTTAAAGTTATATTATGTTAAATTAAATGATAAATAATCATTAAATATCTGGATCATATCCAAATAAGATTTTTAAGAAAGGAAACAAATTGCCAAGTAAATGTCAGTTTGCTTTTGGCTTCTTAAATTTTATATAAAGAATAAATATATTTATTTCTATTAATCAAAATATAAATCTAGGAAAAAATATTCTATACAAAAAAATCTCATGTAATAAATTTTTGTCCTAAGATAAAATAAGTGGTTGCTCCAAAATAAAAAAAATTTATAGGACTAAGACTGGGAGTTTGGGAAAATGATAAACGTCTAAAGTTGGAAGAGACTTGTAAAAAATGGACTTAATAAAGAAAGTTTAATGTATAATCACTTCGCTGGGATTGGAAAAAAAAGTTCATGTGTTTTTCTAACAATTAAACATTGATGTCAGGGATACACTGATACGGGACAACAGTCTGGTTTCCTATATTTAAAACAACAAGGTTTTCTTGAAGTATCGATCTGTTTTTAATAGAATTACAAGAAGTTTTGATTTTTAGTTCCTTTTTTTATCTGAAAGATTTTTTTATGAAACTTTTAAAAAGTCAATAAACTTTTCTTTAAAAGGTTCACAGAAAATTTGAGCAGAAAGTGCAGAGAAATCCTATGTGCTCCACCACCTCCACACACTCATAATCTCCCCCACTTTGGACCTCCCATTTACTACAGTCGATGAACCTACACTGACACAACATTATCACCTGAAGTCTATAGTTCACATTAGGGTTTACTTTTAGTTTTGTACATTTTATGGGTTTGGACAATTATATAACGACTTGTATCCCCCATTGTGGTATCATAGAGAAGAGTGTCACTACCCTAAAAATTCTTTGTGCTCTACTTATTCATCCCTCCCTCCCCCTATATCCCTGGTGACCATGAATATTTTTACTTTTGCCTTTTCCAGAATGTCATATAATTGGAATCATATAGTACATAGCCTTTCATATTGGGTTCTTTCACAGAGTAATACGCATTTAAGTTTCCTCTCTGTCTTTTCATGATGTTATAGATGATTTATTTTTAGGTCTGAATAATATTCCATAGTCTGGATTTTTCACAGATTATTTATCCGTTCATCTACTGAAAAATATCTTGGTTGCTCCCAAGGTTTGGCAATTATGAATAAAACTGCTATAAACATCCATGGACAGGTTTTTGTGGACATAAGTTTTCAACTCATTTGGGTAAATAAGCATGATAGCCAGATTGTATGGTAATGGTATGTTCAGTTTTGTAAAAAAACTGCCAAACTGTCTTCCAAAGTGGCTGTACCATTTTGCATTTCCACTAGCAATGAATGGGAGGGAGTTCCTGTTGCTCAACATCCTCTCTAGCATTTGGTGTCAGTATTTTGGATCTTGGCCATTCTAGTAGGTGTGTAGTGGTATCTCATTGTTTTAATTTGCATTTCTCTGATGTCATATGATGCTTAACATTTTTCATGTGATTACTTGCCATCTGCATATCTTCTTCTTTTTTTTATTTCAGGATATTATGGGGGTACAAACATTTTGGTTACATGTTATGACTTTGCCTCACCCAAGCCAGGATTGGAGGCGTGCCCTTCCCCCATACAATGCTCACCCCATCCATTAGTTGTGAGTTTACCCACCCCCATTCCCCTAACCCCCAATGAATATTACTACTGTGTGAGCACCTTAGTGTTGATCAGTTAATGCCAATTTGATGGCGAATACATGTGGTGCTTATTCTTCCGTTTTTGTGATACCTCACTTCAGAGGACGGGCTCAAGCTCTATCCAGGAAAATATATGAGGTGCTAGATCACCACTGTTTTTTGTAATTGAGTAGTATTCCATTGTATACATGTATCGTATTTTATTCTTAAACAGCCATCTTCTTCCTGAAATCCATTTAATTTCTCTAGTTTCAGGTTAAAAACACTGTCTTCTTCATTTCAAATGGGTATTTAATTTCTTGAGGTAGAATTTTGCTTTTCCAATTTCTCAGATTTGTATTTTAGAAGTTCAACTTTTGCTGTATCTCATTACATGTGATTTGCAGGTCATAAATCATAGCTTTCAGCTTTTTCTCTGCCTGAGAAGGCCTGGGATAATGATTCTCATTCAACTTTTTCGTCAGCTCCTGTAACTTTTTTTCCCCATCTCAAACTCTGCTATTATGGTCTTACACTGAAATGTTTATCTTGAAGGCCTAGAAAAGCAATCTTCTTCTTCAGTGTAACTTGGTTATTCACTCTTGGCTTTTCTTGATATGTCTAAATTGTTCCACATAGCTGGGAAACTTTCCATGCTGCTACTAAGAGCCATGTATTCCCCTGTTTAAAATACTTATTTTCTTGTTTACATTCCTATATAATATAGTGCGTACTTACAACCTTGGGCACATTCTTCCTGTGTTTAATTAAATTCAAGTACTCTTTTCATTAGGTTTGACTTTCAGATTATCTAAATGAGCTTCCCATAAGGAGAAACAATTACACTGCAGAAGGTTTTTCTTTACCTTTTTGGTAGCTGGCCTAAGAAACAAAAATTTTATGTTTTATCAAGATCATTTTCTTTTAGATTTATTAGATTTTTGATTACTTAGAAAAACTGAGCTTTAAATGGGTGGTTTTTACATCCAGGTAATTTCCTGTGTTGTTTTTGAAGTATTTTGATTGTTACTCATTAAATAAATGACTATTATTTTACAATGACTTATGATTCTATTTGGATCAAATGTTATGAGCCTTTTAATATTTCACAAACTGCCCCCAAATCAAATTCTAATTTAAGTTTCTTTAATCTAAAATTCCAGGTGGGCCTCTGGAAAGCCTTAAAAGATATAACTCTCATCTTATAGAAATATTAAGTAATTAGGTTTATTTGATAAATTGTATAAAAACATTGCCAAATGATAAGTGATACTAAATCTTCTTTTAGTTACATTTATGGATATGTTGTGGACATAAATGTTTCAAAATTTATATAAATCCATAGAAATCTGTTATTAGTCATAATTCTGGTTGTTATCTTAAAATATGATATGTAATAGAAATAACTAAATTTCCTTGTTAACTATAAACTTTCATCAGATTTTTATTCATGGCTATTGTAAGTTTTTTTTTTTTTTTTTTTTTTTTTTTTTTGAGAAAGAATGTTACTCTGTTGCCCGGGGTGTATAGTGCCGTGGAAACACCCTAGCAAAAAGTAACCACAAACACCTGGGCTAAACCAAACCTTATGCCATGGCCTTTACTGACCCTCACAGGGACTATAGTATTGTGGCAACAAATGTGAACTCTGGAGTCAGACCTGGGTTCAAATCCTAGCTCTACCAGTTTCTAGCTTTACAACCCAGACAAGTTACTTAATCTT
>CAUYRT010085406.1:0-24715 GCA_963574885.1 Lepilemur ruficaudatus
TAGCAACACAAACAGACTGAGACAGGAGCCAAACACCATTTCTGGATTCTGGCATTTAGACATGGCTTTCTGGCTTCCTTGAGCTATCTAGTACACTTTAATAAATTGTTTTTCTACTTTAAACTATACAAATAAGTTTATAGATAAACATAGCCTAAGATAATAGCTTTTAGAAAACCATGTCCCACTGTCAATTTCTTAGTTTGGTATCAACTGAAATTCCTAAGTCTTTTTTACAAGTATCCCTAATCTTAAGTGATTCAGTGTTTTTCTTTATTGCTGGAATAGACCCAAAGAGCAGAGCCCTGTATTGATTTTTTCAGTTCACAAATATTAATTGAGTGCTTGCTGTATGTTTGGCACTTTCCTAGGTGTTTGGAATATAGCAAAAAAACCCCACATCCTCTACTTCTGAATCTTACATTCTAATTTAGAATGTAAAGAATTTTAGAATGTAAAAAATGTGGCCAAAAATAAAGAAGGTAAATATACAAGTGAATTATGTTAGATGATTACTGGTGCCATGAAAAAAAAGACATGAAGACAAATAGAGACTACAAACACGGGGAGGTAAAATTTTAAATGGGGAGTTAAAGAAGAATTCCATGAAAAGATTAAATGTAAATGAAGATCCAAAAGAGTTTAAGGGATAGATCAGGAGGTTACCAGAGAGATAAGCTTTCCAGTACCAAAGCCCTAAGGTGGTACAGGCCAACCTGGCCTGTTTGTGGAACAGTACAGAGGCCAACATGGCAGGTGTCCTGGGAAGGAGAGAGTAGCAGGAGATGAAGTGATAGAAATAATAGGGTAGCATGTTGAATAGGGCCTTTTAGACTATTGTAAATACTCTAGCATTTACTCTGAGTAGAATGGGAACTGCTGGAGAATTTTCAGCTGAGGAGTGATCTCAAATGCATTCTAACAAGATCACTCCAGCCGTGCTGTGCTGTATAAACAAGGGCCATGGAAGAATGAGGCCAGTGAGTGGTAATTCCACCAATCCAGAGGTGATATGATGATATTTCTTTCTAGGGTTGTAGAAACAGAAATGAGGAGATATGAATAGATGCTCAGGATATTTTGCTGAGAGACTGGGCTTGGGCGTGAGAGTCAGAGGGGAGACAAGGATGACTCCAGGGGATTTGGCCTGATGAAGTATAAGGATGAAGTTGCCGTGGACCTGGATTAGGTCTGAGGTTGGGGGACAGGAGTTCAATTTTGGACTTTTTAAAGGTTATTGCCTGGTGGACCTCTGAGTGGGGATGTTGGCAGTTGGATATAAAAGCATGGAGTTCAGGCAACAATTCTGCTTCAGTATACAAGGACAGAGACTAGACAAAGTAGTCATCTAGGAAAGAGGGACAGAGAGTGCTTACAGGAATGTAGAGGACTGCAGGACAGCACTAAGGGTCCAGTTGAAGTAAGTGTCAGAAAGGAAAGTGAGAAAATAATGGCCCAGAAAGGGAGCATGTCTACATGAACTTGTTTTATGACAGGCAGAGGTAATAATGGAATTTCTTCAACAATGAAAAGCTAGTACATATGCAGAAGAATGGCTGACACTTTAAAAATCAAAATTGATAATGTAAAGTATTGGTGAAGATGTGGAGAACTAGATCTTTCACAGCTGATGAGAGCATAAATTGCTAAGATTTACACTAGCTACTAAAGTTAAATATATGCATGGCCTATGAACTATCCATTTTACCCCTAAATATTCAACATATGTATCTCAAAATATACACAAGAATTATTTTCGCATTATTGTGAACAACTGGTTCAGATTGGAAACAATGCAATGTATAACATCAGTAAAACTATTAAATAATTCATGATATAATAATACAATGGAAAGCTATACCAAAACAAACATGGTCAATCTACAGCTACATACAGCAACATTAATGACTCTCAAAAATAAAACACTGTACAAATGAAGCAAGACACAAAATTGCACATATGTTATAGTTGCATTTATAGAGTCTAAAAAAAGATAAACGTAACCAATATTGTTTACAAATGCACACTTACAGATTTTCAAATGTTTGATAAAATGATTTAAAAATAATTATGAATAATGATTACTTTAGGCCAAGGAGGAAAACGGTTATTTTTGGGAAGGGACACCTGGGGGAACTGTTGATACTCAATTTATTTTACCGGTGTGACTGTTAAATGGTGTTTGCTTTATAATTACTCTCTAACTGAACATTTACCTTACGTGTGCTTTTGTTGATGCATGCTATATTTTCCAATTAACAAGTTTTTTTAAATGAAATAAGAAAGAAACCTCAAGGAACTCCCCCCCTGCTTAAAACTTTCTGAATCCTGCTCCTTCCTCCAGCCCCCCAACCCAACACACACTCACACACACACACACACGCTCACACACACACAAGATTGAGTCCACAAGCTCTGAGGAAGTTTCAAAGGTGAGTGTTGCGGATAGGAGGGAGTTGGAAAAAAATGAGAACCAGCCCAGTCTGGGTTTTTTGAGATAGAATGTAGGAGAAAGAAGGAAGCACAAAAATTGAGGAAGCTGACTTACTGTGGAGATTTGGGGACGGATGAATAGATACTCTGTTGTGTGTCAGGCTGTGTAATTGTCCATTAGAGCATCGTTAGTAAATAATTAAATTACTTTCCAAGGAAAAAATGTATTATAGTGATAGCAGTGAGGATGGTAGTGTTTTCTCCACCAACATTCAGGAGAAGGGAGAATTACTGGAGCAATGATCCTGTGAGTAGGAGAGAAGGAATGGAATCCAGCACACGAATGGGGCTTGTGCCTTAGGGCACAGACAATTTTATTGTAATGAAGCAGTGGGTAGAATTTAAGAAGGCAGAAGTTTCCAGGTACAGTGGCTCCTGCCTGTAATCCCAGCTACTCAGGAGACTGAGTCAGAAGGATCACTTGAGGTCGGGATTTAGAGACCATCCCGGGCAGCATAGTAAGACCCATCTCTAAAAAATATGAAAAAAAATTATCCAGGCCATGTTGGTGTGGGCCTGTAGTCCCAGCTACTCAGGAGTCTGAGACGAGAGGATGAGAGGTGTTCGAGGTTACAGTGAGCTATGATCACACCACTGCACTCCAGCCTGGGTGACAGAGTGAGACCCTCATAAGCTGGTAGGTGGGAAGATGTCTGTATGGCATTTTATTAAAGTGCTCTTCTGATAGTTTCAATATTTTGAAATATATAAATATTCAATATTTTCACTTGTGAGTAAGAAAGCAGGATCATATAGCTGGGAGTAAAGATTTGAGTGAGAGAGTTGGAATTTTGAGGAGCAGGTGAAAGTGCATTTCCTACAATCTTGCACTTCATCCTGAGATGTAATTATCCAAAATGGAAAGACATTTCACCCTGTGATGTAATTCAGTGATTAACATCTATAAACCAGAGTCTTAAGGAACAGTGCTTATGACAAAATCAATGGAGAAGGAATATTGATTGAAAGTGTTTCTGGAGATGCTTTTATGGAGATATATCTATCTCCACATACCCTATCCTAGTGCAAATGACAAATGTTCTTACATAATATAGTCCTCAATTACAATTTAATTCATTAGGCTAGAGTCACCAAATTCACTCAGCCATTTTGAAGCCAAAAACTAAAAAAAAAAAAAAAAAAAAAACTATGCAAGTGTAATTTAAATTCACTGTATCATTGTTATTGGCTCATTATCTGAGTGCAAATTTTACATAAAGGGTATCCAAAACCCAAGCATGAAAGATGGGCCCAGGAAGAAAATGGATAAAATAGAAGCCCAACAGAAGTCTTCCACATCACAAATGTTAGATTTCTCTCCCCTTTTATCCTCACTGAGATAGTGTCCTGAACTTACCAAATCTTGGTTTCATGAGAGTTTATATAGCTGTAGCCACCTGAACATAGTGCTAGCCTAAAACTCAATTTAGAGACCTTAAGAACTTGCATTATACCATCTGGGTGGGATGGGATTTGTGGGAAAAAAAAGAAGAGCACTATTAATTTCTCCCCAAATAAACCTCTGTATTGTTTTCTGCTCCTACAATAAGCATGTCTGACTTTTTAAATTAAAAAGACAGTATTGTTGTTCTTTGTTTCTTTTAAAGAAGCAGAGCTTTTTCTCAGTAATCAGTAAACTCTAGTGATCACAACTCTGGGTCAGACTGGCTGGGTTTATAGTCTGCTACTTCTAGCTTTGTGACCTAGGGCATGTTATTTAAACATACGATGGCTTCATTTGTTTACCTATGAATGAAGATAATAGTGCTTTCCTATAAAGACTAACAGTTAACGTATGTTAAATACTTATTAATAGAAGAGTGCTTGGTATATACACAAGATTAACAAATGTTAACTATAATTATTATTCTTTCTGAATAGTGATATTTTTCCATTTGTAGGTTTGGATTTTTTTAAAAAAGTTTTAAGTCTTCCCTGCCCAAGTCTCAAAATATCCTGTACATTGTTACATATTATATTATATTTTTATGTTCATTTCCCTGCTTCTGTGTAGTGCATTTTATACCAGTTTCCCTTAACATGTAGGTTGTCAGCATTTGTACCTTTTTAAGCTGCCCATCATTTGAAATCCTTTCTTATATTTTGGGAATTTATATCTTATTAGTCCTAGTGAGAAACAGAGAACCTCTCTCTACTGAAGTTTAAACCAGCAGATGCTCATTTTTCAAGCTTCCTTTGCAGCTAGGATGTGCCACACGTGATCCAGACTTGACCAGTCAGATTTACCCAACTCAGACTATGAACAGGAGTTAGTGATTCAAAGAGGTAGGGTCCATGAAAAGTCCATTCTGGTGACAAGGCATGGTAACTCCAATGAAAACATTAGGTTTCCAGAGACATCAGGGTTAGACAATCAGGATGGTGCTTGGTATCATAGTGTCTGGGTGGAATGCCACGTGAGCCATGGTGGTGAGTGGCAGCAGCAGTAGCAGTGTCTTCATAGGACTCACTTGGGGAATGCTTTTTAGTCTGGTCTTGGCTGGTGCCTCACTCTCTTGTTCTTATGTATCTTTCAAAAGCTACAGTTTCTGTGATATTCCCAATATCCTCTCAGTAAATTCATTTTCTGCTTAAATCTGTCTGAGTTGTTTTCTGATCCTTGCAACAGACAGACCTTGACTGATATAATTCAGTTTCATGTTGCGTTGCATGGTTGAGTGTAGACTCCTGCAGTCGCCTTCTTCTCACAGGACCTTGGGGAGGATTGATATAGAAACAAATGCTCTTATACTGGATTTATAGAAAGAAGGTAAATTAATAGAAAACATACACAATACTGTGTTAGTTTCCTGTTGCTGCTGTAACAAATTACCACAAACAGTGACTTAAAATAACATAAATTTATCCTCTTACAGTTATGGAGCTCAGGAATCCAAAATGAGTCTTAGAAGGCTAGCATCAAAGTGTCCAAAGGGTCTGTTTCTTCTGGAAGCTCCAGGACAGAATCTGCTCCTTGCCACTTCCAACTTCCAGAGGCTGCCTGCATTCCGTGTCCCGTGCCTGCACCACTCGATCTCTTGCTTCTGTCCTGACGTCTTCTACTACTAACTTTGATCTCTTGCATCTCTCTTATAAGGACCATGGTAATTATATTTAGGGCACACCAGGCTAATCCAAAATAATCTTTCCATAACAAGATTAATCATATCTGAAAAATCCTTTTTTCCATATAATGTAGCATTTACAAATTCCAAGGATCAGGATACAGATGTTTCTGAGAGGTCATTATTTACTCTACCATAAACACCTAGACCAACTATTACTAAGTGTAGCCTAACATAAATAATCTCAGGTCTTCCAGGGATCTCTGACCTCCTTTATATTAGAAAAAATCCTAAGTCTCTTCCAGTCTGTAGCTACTTACTAGGGATTGAGAAGACTCAATGTGTATAAAGCTACTGGCTGCCAAATTCAGGGAAACAAGGTAGATGTTCTTGAAAAGAAACCTTGAGGAGAAAAAAGTCACACATACAGAGTAGCATAGTCTGTCTCACTGCCTGCCTAGCTCAGTCATGACTCAACTATATATATTTGACAATCATGATTATCAATATAGGATGACATAGTACTAGTCAGGTGTATTATATTTATTTTACATGGGAGAACATTTTCTCATCCCCATATATGTGCTTTAAGAAAAAGAAGAAACACTTCTTGATGGTCTCATTGGATGATCATATAGTTGCCTCGGCACATTGGGAGCCATTACCATCAGAGAACATCCCTTCTTAGTGACCAAATCTATCTGTGAATTTAGAGACTCCCATGTATGCTTTGGTTACCGTGCATGGGGTACTTTCTGCCTTTTTTCTTGTTCTGAGTCTTATTCCTTTCTTTACTTTCACTTATGTCAATTAAAGCCTTTGTTTCCTTTCACTTTTTTAATATAAGGTAACTCCTTATTTCATTTTATGATATTTCTTTTACTTTATCTGTAAATGTAGGTCATCTTCAAATATTCGAAGGATCGTCATGTGATAGATAAATTCAAACTATGAAAATAGTTCTCTAGGAGAAATTTGCAGAAACTAGCTGCTAGAAATTATAATGAAATGAATCAGGTTTATGTTAAGAAAGACTTTTCAAACAGTGCTCTTTAAAAGTCAAATAAGCTGCCTTATTAGAGAATAATTTGTTAAAAGTGTTTATGCAGGGGCCAGTCGTCATGAGAAGCAGCATTCTAAGTAGAGGAAATTCTATTACTAAATAAATAGTTGGGTTAGACAATCCCTCAGGACTTTTTATCTCCAAATTCTATTGTTCCAAGTAGCTAGGGTCATATGGTATGTGCATTAAGAGTATTTTTGCCTGTATTTGATACATATTTCATATTTATAATGTCTCTTTTAGGTTAGTAATTGACTAGTTGCATCTTGTTTTGTGTGACAGTGCATATAAGTATGAAAATAAAAGTATATATTCAACATGGAAATAAAAGAATAAGAGGTCAGGATTTTTTCTATTGGTGCATAGGTTCGGGATGCATTTTCTATGCCACTTGAGATTTTCTATTAGGATGCTGATGAAATTAGAGTTGCTTTAATAAAAAGGATTATGAGTATACATTCAATGTGTACTGTCTTAGATTTTTAAATTATCAATTATCTTGAGACAGTACATGTACTACCAGGGACCTAAATAATACATGTGTGATGCTTGGGTATTAGCAAGTTTTCCCCTAAGAAAATGTGAGGTACAGCAAATTGAAACCTTATGAGAGACAGCCAAATACAGCTAGAGAATAGAAAGTTGAAGGAGCCAAAAGAACAGATGGACAGAAGAGGCAACGACATTAGCAACAATTTCTGTGATGTTGAGGCTTCTGCCAGTGATGCCACCATTAATGCTTATAACCCAGAAAGGCATGTCATCACCTTTTATTAAGGTTAATGCTTAACATTATAATTCATCATTACAATAGATCTAGTTCTACCACTATCCATTCTACTTGGAATGCTGTTCTAGAAAATATGCCTAAATTTAACTTAAGAAAGATTAGGGAACTTTTTAAACCATGTCCAATAGTCAGCACAGAGTTCTAATGACTGAATTATTCACTTGCCCAGAACGCATGCGTGTATCCATTTGGCCTTGGTATAAGGTTTAAGGCTTAGTGTTTGCAGGAGTCTTAAAGGGAGTTCAGAGTGTTCAGGGAGCTAAACTCCACTGGAAAAGGCTACTTCAAGAACAGGGCAAAGTTGGATGTTAGGTCTCTGGAGAATGGGGTGGTCTCTCCCTGGCTGGGGAGACATCTACACGATAACCCTGTGCTCTCTGAAAATTTCTTCTGGTAAAATTATAGGCCCTTTATCATTTTCAGCCAAGATTCTATTCTTGGAGTTCTATATGTTTTTTTAAATTTGTGGGTATTTTGCTCATTTTTTTCTTATTTTCTTGATAATTTCTCAAAGTTAGGATTGTCATTCAAATACCTACCTTATTTAGTACTGACTTTCAATAATTTATAACTAAATACAATATAATATTGTGTACATTTATAACCATAATCAGTTTATTTTTTATTTATTTATTTATTTATTTTTGGAGACAGAGTCTCACTCTGCTGCCTGGGCTAGAGTGAGTGCCGTGGCGTCAGCCTAGCTCACAGCAACCTCAAACTCCTGGGCTCAGGCAATCCTTCTGCCTCAGCCTCCCGAGTAGCTGGGACTACAAGCATGAGCCACCATGCCCGGCTAATTTTTTCTATATATTTTTAGTTGGCCAATTCATTTCTTTCTATTTATAGTAGAGACGGGGTCTTGCTCTTGCTCCAGGCTGTTTTCGAACTCCTGACCTTGAGCAATCCGCCCGCCTCAGCCTCCCAGAGTGCTAGGATTACAGGCATGAGCCACCGCGCCCGGCCAACCATAATCAATTTAGTTCAAGAGAAGGACAAATATGCTTGTACTCTGAATATGAGGCAGGGCACCTCAAGGCTGTTGACATAGTTCATAGTGCAAAGAAACCACCTTTAAGAACTCAAGTGAGTGGAAGTAATTTAAAGAGGATCTACTTCTTAACCCATGGTGACACTTTTCAAAGCAATCTTCCCCTGCCTCTCCAGCTCCAGTTCTCCAACCCTCCAGAATATCTCTGTCCCTAAACCCTCACCCCGACTCTCTGGCCCCGGCCATGCATGAAGCTCTACCACATTCAGTTAGCATCCTGTCCTTGCCTTTGTTCTCCTCCCATCTTCCTTTGTTTCTCCAGTCCTCTTTTCTAAGTTCCAGTCCATATTCCTAATTCTGAATCACAAAATCTCAAATATAAGACTGGGAAAGAGAAAATTCTTAGATTTGGGGGAAGATAAATAGCTGAGCAAACAAAATTCTCTTTAGCAGTGGGGGAACACTAGATGTATTAATAAACTTTGTTATGTTTTTTCATTTGTTTGCAAATATTAATAATCATTGAGCATCTACATGTTCCAGGTACCATTCTATTGTAATATATCAGTGAACAAAATAGACAGTGACTTATAGCCTTGTGCAGCTTGCATTTTAGCAGGAGAAGAATGATAATAAAATTCTATGGAGGAAAAAAGAAAAAGTAGAGGCAGTTAAGGGAATTTGGGATTTTAAGTCAGAGAGGTAACACAGGGGGATTGCAAATCATGAATGGCCCTTGTAGACATTTTAAAGTACTTGGCAGTAAAATAGCAAACCCTGTCAGAGATTTGAGAAGACTTTCCTAATTGGTTAAGTAGAAAAAAGTTGAGGTGAAAACCGAGTCATTATATGGAACATAGCTCTGCAGAATTGCCAAACTCAAAAAGCTTTTCTCGTAGCAGCCCTTTCGCCATTACCAATAAGAATAGATATACTTTGTAGATTCTGTTAATATTTCTATAGGGACTAACTTATAACAGCTCATTAGAGGATCACTATATATGTTCCAGCTAATAACCACAGATTGCCACTAAGAAATAAAAAATATTTTTCAGCTTTATTTTGCATATTGTTAAATTGATTGTCTCTTCAGAATGATTGATGGTAAAAAAATAGTTTATTATTCAACAAGAAAAATCATAAAAATAATAAGTCTGCAGTCACCAAACCCCAGGCTGCAGACTGGTATCAGTCTGTGGCTTGTTAGAAACTGGGCCACGGACCAGTACTAGTCCGTGGCCTGTTGGGAACCAGGCTGCACAGCAGGAAGTGAGCGGCAGGAGAGCAAGTGAAGCTTCATCTGTATTTACAGCCCCTCGCCATGGCTCACATCACTGCCTGAGCTCTACCCCTCCTCAGCTCTGCTCAGGGCCATGAGCTGTTCTGAATCTCTTTCCAGACACCACACTCAGGAGAGCCATAGGCCCTTACATTCTGTTCTCTAACCTATCTATGTGTTATTCTCCGGATTCTTTGCTTATCAATCAGAAGCAATCTGACATATATAATTAATACCAAAACCACCCATGGAAAAATTGTCTTCCATGATGCCAAAAAGGTTAGGGACCATTCATATAAGTGACCCAATGATGTCTTTCATACTCAAAAATTAAGAGTCAATCTAACAACAAGTAAAATATAAAATACATCAATATATCTTTCTATTATTAAAATAAACATCAACTATTTAGTTTCAGGCACGGATAATTCATTATATAATATCAATGTTATCTGAATTTTTTGGCTTTACATTTGATTTATACATGCTTTATGGTTTCAATTTACAGTTGCACTAAAAGCAATATGTATAAGAAATGTATACCTGTAATAGGTCTATAGATTTTTAAGTAATATTGTGATAATAATTATAAAGTAAACATACATGGTAGAGAGCTACTTTAAAAAAGAAATCTGTGTATTCTTGGTAAGAAATCTGGATTTGGTTTTGGTATTAATTATATACGTCAGATTGCTTCTGATTGATAAGCAGAAAATCCAGAGAATAACACATAGACAGGTTGGAGAACAGAATGTAAGGGCCTATGGCTCTCTGAGTGTGGTGCCTGGAAAGAAATTCAGAACAGCTCTTAGCCCTGAGCAGAGCTGAGGGGCCCAGTAGAAAAAGAAGGACAAGGAGGAACTATGAGCTAATGTAGAATTTCTCATAGATCCATCCCTGATGTTTCTGTTTTTTTCTGATCCCTCCTCTTATAACAACAACAAAAGACTCCTGATTCCAGGAACAGAAAAATCACAACATACTTCAAGTATATGTAATGCTAGGTACGTTTTCACAGACTGAACATGAAAAAAAGAAGTCAGCCAGACTATTTTCTATAGAAAAATGCTCTAAGCGTTCCTAAACAAGTAATTCACACATAAACTGTGACATATTGGTGAGTTGGACACTACCTATAATGTTTTATGTCTGTCCTTATGTGTTTCACCTGTCTTAATATCTAAAATATAAATATTTATCACACAATATTTCATTAACATATGTACAACCATACAGGATTTATTAGAAAGACAGAAATTCCTGCAAAAGTTAGTTTTCACATTAAAGCACAGAGCTGTCTACCTCCTGTTAATTCATGTTCCATGAGGGGCAAGAAGCATATTATGCAGACAGTGGGAAGTGATTTAAAGTTATGATCCAGACAGATAATCCCAGAGGAAAGAAAAAGCTACCTTTGCTTCACATTGTGAGAATTATCTAGATTATTGCTCCATTTCAGTATTTTGCCTTGGGAGTAAGGGTTTGGACTCAGAAGCCTGTCTGCTGCAACAGCTCTACCTTTAGACCCGGAAACCATGGTAACCAACAGCCACAGTGAAGGCAACTTCCTGTGTGCTGTGTATTTTCTAGATCTTTACAGCTGAGACTTGAAACACTGCTGTATAATCAGCCAATCCCACAGATTCTGCAGTGAGCTCATTGCCCTTTATTGATATGACTGGCATCATTATCTCTTGGATGAATGTGTATATGAGGCAGCATTGTGGATAGACGGGATTAACTATGTACTGTTGTATTCTGCTATCATTATGTGACATACTATGGTAGCTCTATTTTATTGTTTTAATTAAATTCCCAGGAGACACAGAAAAGTGAGATGACATAATTTCCTGAACACAAAAAAAATGCTCTTATTTTTTCTAAATATGACATTTATATTGTTCTCATAGAGGAATATCCTCAGAATCATCTGTCACCTGGGCCATAAATAAAATAAATAATGGGCTCAAGGTATGATGAGTATATATATGTGTATGGGTATGTCAGGGAAGGGTGGTAGAGAAGAATTTTGTTAAATCAAATATATACCATCGAAATGTAGATAGCATTTTTATCATATATGTTTCCACAAATTTTTAACATTAAGTAAACTCCACTATAGTTAGCATGTAAATCTTCCATTTTTAGCATCCTAAAAAATATTGAAAGAGTGTAGTAGTTTAAAGAACAAGTTCAGGAGTTGGACTGCCTCAGTGTTCTGCCATTTACCAGCTATGTGACTTCTGGCAGGCTACTTACCTTCTCAACTGTAACTTCACTTCATCAGCTCTAAAATGAGGGAAATAGCTCCTACTTCTTTGGACTGTTATGAGAAGTAAATGAGTCACCATACATAATTCACAAATATATCTAGAATTTAGTGTTTCATAAACATATGCAATTGTCATAGTAATTTCCATCATCATTATTTTGCTATTATCAAACTATTTGTCTGATTTAAATTAAATTTCAAAAATAAAACAAATAATTGAAGACCAATAAGTTAAATAAATAAGTACTAGAAAAAAGGAAATCGATATACAATTTCTTCAAATAATAAAAAATAAAATTATTGCCTTTTCAACTAGAAAGTTTCTTAAAGATCATTCAATGCATATGCCACATTGTACAACTTTGGACACCCAGATGCAAAGAAGGACAATAGCTAATTGAGGGTCTTAGGAGCTGGTCCCTGGTATGGAGGGACAATGGAAGAGGTCACTGATGCAAGTTTCCCAATTTCTAGTACATTTCTACTCCATCACACTAAATCCCTTTATAATCCTTATCCTATAGGTTAACTATGTTAAACTCAGTTTTCAGGAGATGTCATTTAGCTTCCATGTTAATTAATGTAGTGCATAAGGTCGTCCTGTTATGGGGTCTGTGTATGTGAGCATATGCCAACCTTACTGTAAGTGTGCTCAAGTGTATATGTTGCATGTATGTTGTGTTCTTTAATAGGTATAATGATAAAATAAGTAGCTTGCTATGCTATTAGTGTATTACATTTTTCAAAGTTATCAGTAGGTGTAATTCATTAACTAAGACTATTGGCTTTGAAATCAAGCAGACCAACATTTGAGGCTCAAATCCTGACTCTGCATTTTAATAGTTGTGCCTCTGTTTCATCACTTGTAAAATCAAGATTAATAACTCCCTCAGAGCTTTACTGTGAAAGTAGAATGAGATAAAATAGGTACAGCTCTCACAGTGCCTGACAAACACTAAATATTGGCCATAATTTCTACTGCTGCAGAGGACTTCTGATTTAGGATCTTTTACCAAACTATTCCTTAGTACTTATCCAATATCTCTAAACTCAGAGTTTTTAATTTTTCATTAATAGCTTTTACACATGGTTGGAGCCAAATCAAGAATAAGAATATCCGGCAAAATCTAAACAATCTAAGGGGTACTGGAAATACTGGACTTTCAAGAGATCTCTTTTCATTCCTGAACTTCTCCATACCCATAATATCTAGACTGAGAGCAGGAACTCCACCTTGGTTGCACAAAAGACCTTTTCATTTGGAGACCTTTTCATTCCCAGTCCTCATGCCAATTAAATAGGAATCTCTGAAATGAGACCCAGGCATCAGTAGTTTATAATGTTCTCAGGGTGTTTCCAATGTGCATCTAAAGATAAGAACTATTGCAACAATTATATAATATTAGGTATGATTGTTGGTTCTTTGTATGGTAGTACATGACACAAAGATACTCAGACAGATAAAAATCAGAACTCTTTTTCACTTACAGACTCAAACGAGAGAAGGCTGTCAAGAAGGACCCCATAGAGGGTTGTACCTGGGAACAAAGTAACAGCCAGCTGCAACTGTAGGAGGTGGCTTATGCATGGCAAGTAGGGTGGGGTTAGCTGGGTTTCGTGAACTTCCAAGAGATTGGGTATTTCGAATAATTCTGCTGGTCCGAGGAAGAAGGGGCTGTTCCTGTCTGTTAGGTATTGGGTGCTTTCTAGCAGTTAGGTATGTGTGTCTTGCAACCCAGGAGTGTTAGAGCCTAATAAGGGAAGTAGTCGGAGTGGGAGCTTAGCAAACTGCCTGGAAAGAGGAGTTGAAAGTTTTTAGCCATAGCTTCAAAACTGGGTCAAGACAGCCCTTGTAAAATACTATACTACAAGAACCACCACCACCACTGTAGATCCTTGTATAAAATGCAATGCTCTTTTACATGTACTTATCTCACAGTGCATTGAAAGGCAATATAGTAGAAAGAGCACCATACTCTTGATCAGAAGACTTGGATTCTGGATAGGGCTCTGTCACTTACCAAATATGGGACCAAATCATTTCATCTGAGATTTTGTTTCTTTATCTAGCAAATGGGCAGGACATGTGCCCTGCCAACCTCACAGTGCTGTGATGAAGATCAAATCAATCAATGCCTGAGGATAGTGCTTGGTAACCATTAACATTCCAAGTGTAAGTAGTCATTATTTTTATTGAGTGTTATTCCTCTAGGCACAAGAGTGGAGGTGGCTGAGGTGCATGCACAGGTAAGGGGAAAGCAGAAAAAGAGGAGAAAAAGGCTAAAGGTTTAAAATTAATATAGCCCTAAGGCCAAATCTGATGCCAAGGGCAAGCCCCTCCTTCCTATTGTTTTACACCTGCAGGCACTTACCGGCCTCTCCAGCATTGTAGAAAAGCAAGCAAGTGTTCTCTCTGATTGGAAGCGGTTGCCCTAATCCATTCCTTTCTTCTGTCTCCTGCTTTACTTCCCTAACCCCAAAACACAGCATCCAAGATTTCAGACAGCCCTTTACGACCCTCTGGGAACAATCAATAAAAGTTGACACAAAACTTGATAGTTCTAATCTACTCCTCTTTCCCTCACTCACACTTGTGATCAGTCAGCAAATCCATTCCTCTTCCTTAACTTTCTCTTCTTCCCCTGAGCCTCAGCCATCATCACCGCTTCCCATTTGGAAGCTTCTTCACTGATCATCAAGCTTCCGACCTCCCCCTAACCCTGTCTGTCCTCTGACAGCAGGCTGACAGTTCTAAAATATAAATCCATATTTTATAGCTTAAAATCTTCACTTCAGGTTTCTGGGAAGCACTGCTCATTTTCACTCTGTAGCCTTTTTTGTGTATTGTTTCTGCCCTGGAATGCTCTTCCTACCGTTGTTCATGGGAAGTTTTGTTGAAGACAAAACAGTTCTTACTTCAGCATTTGTGGGGAATGAAGGTTGATTACTTCTTATATTTTTGGGATCAAGTTGATTGGCTGTTTGATTGTTATATTTTATTAAACAGATTTGTTCTTTAGACAGTGTGGCATGGAGGACCTTCAATAATACTTCAACACTGCTCTCAGAATCAAGCATAGGAAATGAAAAGCTTCCAAACCTTATATGAATCTTGAATGTAGTAGGCAAAATTTTAAGATGATCCCAAGATTCCTGGCCCCTGGTGTACATACAACTTCTCCAAGTTACTCAATCTAACACTAATCCAGGTTCTGCTGTGAAGGACTTTTGCAGATGTAATTAAGATTCCAAATCAGTCAACCTTGAAATAAAGAGATTATTTGATGGGCCTGACCTAGTCACATAAGGTCGTTAAAAAAAAACTATTTTTTCTAGAAAATGACAGAGGAGGAAGGCAAAAATTCAAAACACAACAAGGATTTTACCTGCATGCCATCACTAGCTTGAAGATGGAGGGGACAGTGTAGCAAGGAATGCAGGTGACTTTTAGGAGCTTATAGGAGCTCCCAGCTGACAGCCAGCAGGAAAATGGAAATCTCAGAGGCAAAAGGAACTGAATTTTGCTAATGGTAAGAATTAAATTGAAAGATTTTTCTGCAGAGCCTTCAGATAAGAACTTCAGCTGGTTAACATCTTGGTTTCAGCCTTGCAAGAGCAGAGAACTCAGCCATGCCATGCCAGATTTCTGACCTACAAAACTGTGAACTAATATGGGTTATCTTTTCAGCTACTGAATTGGTAATTCATTGCACAGAGTAGTAATTTAACACAACAGACTTTTCAATGTACTGAAAACATCTGTTCTTTATTATTCTTTCCTTAACATCCTTCTCTTCCCTTTACGCACCTGGCTAAAAGAGCTCTTGTTTTTAGTCATTCTAATTGAAAGTAAATAATTACTTTAGAGATGTAAGGAGTTTCAAACCCAGACAGAGTACAAGTGGTATGCATAGTGATTTGGAAAGCTATTAAGAAACCTACCCAAGGTAACAAGACACAATAAAACGAGGACTTAAATATCAAACCGAATCTAAACGCAGCTTTGTTTCTGTTTGATCTTGTGTGTAGTTCTTTTTATGGACCTGTAACAGTGATTTTCAATTTGGCTGTGCATTAGAATCACCTAGGATCTTAAAAAAAATCCTGATGGCCAGATAACACCCCAAACTAATTCAATCAGAATATCTAGAGCTGTTTCCAGTTATCATTATTTTTTTAAATGCCCAAGAGATTCCAATGTGCGACCAAGTTTGAGAACTGCTATTGTATAAAAGAGGACCCAGACTGTATGATATCAAAAGCTTCTGCCAATTCTAACAGTCTATGAGTTTATGTTTACTAAACACAAATATAAATTCACAAGCAATAATTTAATGATGATGAGGAGGAAGAAGTGAATTACTATTTAAGGTTATAATTTTCTGCATCGATTTCTATCCCTAAATGAGTTGGCATTATTTTAATCCAGAGTACAAAACCGTTTTATTCTTTTAGCAGCTACCTTAATGGGACACATTGAAAGTAAAAGCTCATCTTTTCTATGTATGATTTTGAAGGACAAAAGGGAACAAAAGGGAAAAGAACGAGTGTGGCAGGGACAGGGTAAGGGAAGAGGAAGAACAGCAAAAAATATACAAATATACAGATGTAGATAAGATCTGGATAGATAGATGGATACTGGAAACCGAAGAAATATGAGCCAATGACATATCCCTGATTGTGAACTGAAGGACTTTTAAGTGCTGAGATGTAATAATAGTTATACATTTGCCAAAACTTCAGTAAATTTGACTATGATATAAAAAGACTTATGGGAATAAGAGTGTTTTAGGGACAAGAAAAACATGATTGTTTTTCTTAGCTTGGTGGGCACAAGACAGGGACAGAAAACAGCTGTGTGAACTGAAACACTAATTGAAGAGCTCAAAGGAAACATAAAATTGGATCAAAAGTTACCATGAGAAAATAAGTCCTCTCCAATTCCTGGCAATCTTGAGGTGGTCACTGGCATTTCCTCTGAATATGGGTGGGAGAATCTAGAACTTTTATCAGTCCCCTCAGTGCTCCAGTCTCCTAACCTGCAAAATGGATTCAATAATGGGACCCACTTCATAGAGTTATTTGAGGATAAAATGATTTTGTGGTTATAAATTATTAAAAATAATGTTTGGCACATAGTGTTACAAAAATAATTATTAAACAAAAAATAAGCAAATTGAAACAAATATCAATGTATCATCAAAAGAGTGTGGCATTAGAAGAGGACTGGGCAAATAAATCAGTGGAATAAATTCAAATCTACAAACAGACTTGGAGATATGTAATCATTCAGCGTATGATGAAGATCACACTTCACCTAAGTAAGAAAAGAATGGAGTATTCAATAAATGGTTTCAATTGCACCCCTCTGATTTTTCTTCCTAGTTCTTGTGAAGCAAAGCTCTGAAAAAAAGACATTGAGTTTGGATTGATTTTACTTCTTCCCTCAAGCATTGATGTCACGAAATAATTTATAGGTATAATTCATGGAATTCAATGTATGGAGCGTAATCTCCAAGAACCCAAACTGCATATTTCAACAGTATTCAAGTTCTCAGTATTTTCTTTTGTATGGTATTGTGAAGTTGCCTTTATCTTTAGAATTGGAAAACTGCTTTAGATATAATTAACATGTGACTACACTAAGACATATAGTTCTCTGTGATATAGATGTTTTCAGTGTGAGCAGTGAACACCCTTCCTTACACGGCCTTGATTTTTCTAGTGTGAAGCAGATTAAGCTATTAACTGAGCCATTTAAGCTGGCCACACCACTTGAGAGGGTTCTAGAGCTGCAGGATAGTGGTCCCCTAAGAACATCTGCCTAACCCAAAAGGAGCCTATATATTTCTCAGCTGTGACACTCAGTACTAATGGGAAGAGGGAAGGAAATGGGAGGGGCATCCAGTTAACACATTGGCCTATTAGTGACTCTTGAGGTTGCTGAGTTGCATTTGGAAAATGACTGCACATATTCATTGCCAAAGACTATTCAATTATAGTCCCATTTTGGTCATAACCAGTCCCAGGAAGACAGACCAATTATATCACTTTTAAAATACTCTCTCTGCTACTGTCCTAATCTGCCTTGTGTGAGCAGAATACCCACAGACTGGGTACTTTATTAAGAAAATAAACTTATTTCTTACAGTTCGGGAGGCTGGGAAGCCCAAAGTCAAGGGGCTCACATCAGATAAAGGCCTTATTGCTGCATAATTCCCTAGTGGAAGGCAAAGGGCAAGAGAGGGTGTGAGTGGGAGCAAGAGGGGGGCCAACCTCACTCTTATAATAAGCCCACTCTCATAATAAGAAACCCACTTCCACAATAACTAACCCACTCCTTTAATAATGGCATCAATCCATTCACCATGTACATTCACAAAGTGGAACCCTAATGGCATAATCACCTCTTAAAGGTCCCACCTCTTAATACTGTCACAATGGCAATTAAATTTCAACATGAGTTTGGGATATTCAAACCATAGCATTCTGCCCCAGCCCCCCAAAACTTATATTCTTCTCTCCTCATACAAAGTACATTCATTCCATCTCAATAGTCCTGAAAGTCTTAACTTACCCCAGTATCAAGTCCAAAGTCCAAAGTCCAGATTCTCGTCTGAATTAGATATGGGTATGATATCTAGATATGGGTATGATATCATACAAAGATATGATTCATCCTGAGGCAAATTCCTCTCCAGCCTCAAGCCTGTGAAATTAAACAAGTTATATACTTCCAAAATACAATGATGGATAGGCACACAGTAGATGTTCTCATTCCAAAAGGGAAAAATAAGAAAGAAAAAGTAATAAAGATAACTGGTCCCAAGTAAGTCCAAAATCCAACAAGGAAAACAACATTAAGTCTTAAAGCTCTGTAATGTCCTTTGACTCCATGTTCCCCATTCTTGGCACACTGGAGTGAGGGTTGGGCTCCCAAGGCCTTAGGCAGCCCTGCCTCTCTGGCTTTGCTGGGCTTAATCCACCCAGCAACTCTCATGAGTTGGAGTCTCAGGCCTGCAGCTTTCCCAGCTGGAGTTGCATGCTGGAGATCTTACAGTTCTGGGGTCTTAGGGGCTACCCAAGTCCCACAACTCCCACTAGGCAGTGACCTAGTGGGGACTCTGCAGTGACTCCAACCTCATAATTCTGCTGGGTATTGCCTTAGTGGGGGCCCTCTGTGGTGGCTGTGCCTGAGGGCAAGACTCTGCCTGGGCTCCCAAGCTGTCTGCAACAGCCTTTGAAATCTGGGTGGAGAAAACCATGCCCTCATATCTCTTGCATTCTGTGTGCCTGCAGAATTAGCACCATGTGGACATTGCCAAGGTTTATAGCTTCCAGGTTTATGCTCTTCCAGAGTAGTTGGTTGAGTTGCACCTGGGCCCACTTGAGTCATGGCTGGCATAGCTGAGGGGTGCTGCCCCAGAACTTGGGGAGCAGAGATCGGGGGGGGCATTGGGGAGCAAATTCTAAATTTCCTCAGATGCCTCTCTGAAAACCTCGCCCACAAGGCCCTAGATTGCCTCAAAGATCTCTGAAATGCCTTTGGAGTCATTATTACATTGTTTTGAAAAATAGTACCCAGCTCTCTTCTATCTGTATCTCTTCAGCAAACTGTCACTTGGCCACATCCTTGGTTTAGTCTCCTAATAAGGGCCTTTTCTCTGTATACACAGTCAAGCTGCAAATTTTCCAAAATTTCCTGCTCTTGTTCCCTTTTATAAAGTCTGCCTTTAAATAATTTCTCTCCTCTCACATCTTACTGTATGCAATTAAATGTGGCCATGCAGCACCTTCAATATTTTGCTTAGAAATATCTTCTGCCAGGTATTCTAGTTTATCGCTCTTAAATTCCACCTTCTACAAAATCCTAGGATATGGACAAAATTCTAAGTTCTTTACAACTGTATAACAAGGATGGTCTTTACTCCAGTTTCCAAAACGTTGTTTCTCATTTTCATCTAAGACCTCATCAGAATGGCCTGTACTGTCCATATTCCTACCAGCATTCTGATCATGACGAATTAAGTCATCTCTAAGAAGTTCCAGACTTTCCCTATGGTTCTTCTCTTCTGAGCCCTCACCAGAATCACCCTTAATGCTCCATTTACAGCAATCTAGACTTTTTCCAACCTGCTTCTCAAAATTCTTCTAGCATCTACCCAACACCTAGTTCCAAGGCCACTTCCGCATTTTCAGGTATTTGCTATAGCAACAGCTCTATTTCTCAGTTATCATTTTTCTGACTTAGTCCATTTTCTGCTGCTATAGGAGACTACCTGAGGTGGGGTAATTTATGAAAACAGAGATTTACTTCTTACAGTTCTGGAGGCTAGGAAGTCCAAGATCGAGGGGCCCGCATCTGGTGAGGACTTTCTTGCTGTGTCATACCATGACAGAAGGTGAAAGGGCAAGAGACTGTGTAAGAAAGAGAAAGAGGGAGCTGAACTAACTTTTATAACAAGGCCACTCTTATGGTAACTAACCCACTTCTACAATAAATAACCCACTCCCATGATAATAGCGTTAATCCATTCATGAGGGTGGATCCCTAATGGCATAATCATCTCTTAATGGCCCTCACTTTTAATACGACCACAATGGCAGTTAAATTCAAACATGTGTTTTTTGAGGGGGCGTTTAAACCATAGCACCTACTACCTTTATCTTTTTTCATATACATGATATCAATAAAAACATAGCTATTTCCTAGAGCTCTGAAAAACATATTGCCTAATGTATACCAGGCTTATATTGTAAAGAATAAAACTATTAAATAAAATTTCTATAGCTTATTTTGGAGGCAAAGCATATGAATCTTTGCAGGATAGTTTTTAATCCAGATATAAAAATTAAACATTAAAATGATATATTTTAATAATATGCCAGAAATGCTTTAATTTGTAATGTTTGACTGCTAACTCTTAGCTTTTTCTGTCCCAATACCCTCCCACACTCACCTAGGTAATTCTGCATTTAAGGTCATGATAATATTACACTCAGCTCCTATGAGGTTGCACGATTTCCCAGTGCATTCCCTTCCACTGGCCTCTTAGTGCACCCTGCTGGACTCCCTCAGGAATGCTGGGAACAAGCTTCATGCATACACTCCAAACTCTGTACACACTCCCAGATATAACGTAGGCTCTAATGCCATGATCCCACAAATATTTTCCTCCTTTCCCTTGGTTCACAGACTGACCCAGCTAACAAAGATTTATATATCAACAGTTTCTGCAAAAGATCGTGCTTTCCTAGTACTATATCATTTCATAATAAAAGTTGTCATAGAAACAATGAAGAATCATAAGAAAAGAGTTTACTAAGCACAGATGGTGTGCCTTACCCTGTGCTAAATTCTGTTAATACAGTTAAACATATATCTTTAGAAGGCATACTTTATCCTAGACACTGCAGAGGACTCAAGCAAATAAGTAGCAATAAATTCTTTAGAATGTATAACTCCAGGGAAAGGATGTAAAGATCCTGCTGGGATTTTTGTTGGAATTGTATTAAATCTATAGATTAATTTGGGGTGAATTGACATATTTATTGTAAATATGTATGTGTAATATTGATTGAACTCTTAACATGCATTGTCCTCGCCATAACCAGCAAAGTAGTTATTATTACTTCTATTTTCAAATGAAAAGACAACTGGAGGTCAGAAAGATGAGGAAATTTGCCAGTATTTCAGCATGAGAAGAGATAGAATTATGACTAAAAGTATTTGACACCATGATAATCCCTTATTATACAGGAGAAATGAGAGAAGTACTTAATTCACCATAATATAGGAAAAAATAGATAAGTGACATGTAGGGACAGAATGATTAGTGTATCTAATTGAGGAAGAAATTATGTCTGGCAGGGGGAACTGGAAAGGCCTCAGAGGAGGAAATGTATTTAAGAAAGGTCTTGGAGAAAAGTTGAACCTTCAACAGCCCAAACTGGGGGAAAATGAAACAGCTTGCAAAAATACTCCTACAGCTAACAAATGAGTTTAGCATGATCACAAGATACAAAACGAAGACACAAATATCCATGGTATTTCTATATATCAGCAATGTATAATTGAAAACTGATTTTAAAATCAATACCATTTATAATGGGTCCCCCAAAAATGAATGGGTATAAATCTAACAAGACATTTTCCAGATATACATGCTGAAAACTTACAGAATGTTAATGAAAAAAATTAAAGAAGATCTAAATAAATGGAGAGACATATTATATTCAAGGATCTGAAGAGTCAACATAGTAAAAATGTCAATTAACCTCAAATTATATATTTAATACAGTTCCAATAAAAAAAATCCCAGCAGGATTTTTTTGTGTGTGTGTGTGGATACAGACAGGCAAATTTTAAAACTTATGTGGAAAAACAAAGGAACTAAAATAGCTAAAACAGTTTTGAAAAAGAAGAATGATTTGGGAGAAACCCTCTCCCAGATTTTAAGACTTACTATAAAATTACAGTAATCAAGACTGTAGTATTAGCAGAGGGATAGACAAAGATCAGTGGAACAGAATAGAAAACCCATAAATTGACCCATGCAGATATGGCCAATAGATTTTTGACAAAAGTTCAAAAGCAAGTCAACGGAGGAAGGATACTCTTATTTTACAAATAGTGCAAATAGTGTTGGAACAATTGGACATCAATATGTAGAAGAAAAGAACCAACAAACAAAAAATCCTTGACCTAAACCTCACATTTTATATAAAATTAATTCAAAATGTATCTTATATCTATCTAAATGTAAACTATAGAACTATAAAACTCTTAGATGAAAACATAGAAAAAAATTTTTATAACCTGGAGTTAGGCAAAAAATTTTCAGATATGACACCAAAAAATATTATTCATGAATGAAAAACCCTAAGTAAGTTGAAGTTCATCAAAATAAAAAAAATGTTTATTCTGTCAAAGGCATTATGCTTGGTGAAAGAAAGCTAGACTTCAAAGGTAACATTCCATTTATTTCATTTATCCAATTTATCGGATTCCATTTATATTATAAGCACAAATTATATGATATATGAGATTCTCAAAATGAAAAAACTGTAGTTATATAAAATAAATCAGCAGTTATGAGAGGTTATGGGTGGAGTGAGGGGGTGACTTTACATGGATAGCATGAGGGCACTTTGGGAGTGATGAAACTTCTTTGTTTCTGATTGTGGTGTCATTACACCCATCTATACACATGTGAAAATTCATAGAACTGTACCAAAAAGCCTATTTTTATATGATTAGTTAAAAATAAAATTAGATAAGGGGAAAAGAGGAGAGGGAACCATGAGTTGTCCTGTTGTAGACAGAACACAAGATAGACAGAGGGAACTAGTGGAAGATACAGTGGGATGAAGTATTTGTGTCAGATCCAAAACTCTCAAAAGCAGGATGGACACTGTTATGGTCTTCATTGTGCAGGGCTGCTAGTTTTCTTCTCTGCAGTAAGATTTTTCCCCACTTTCTCCCTTTGCTCTGAAAGCAGATATTCAGCCTGCCTGAGTCCCTTTCCCTCTCTACGAATTCTGTCTTCACAAGGACTTTAAACCTGACCTGTCCCTGTTAAGGAAAGGAGGTGAAACATTTCTAGCAGAGATCCTAATAGGTGGATCAAGGCCTGAATGAATGAACGCAGGGCATGTTTGGCAATAGCTGGTAAGTTGGCAAGTGCATGAGAGCAGTGGGGAATTAAAACTGAGGCAGGCTGGAATGAAATGGAGACGGCCGTGAATGGAGGATTGGGAGTACGTACCTAATTTGGTAGGCTCTGGGTTGCTGTAAAAAGTTTCTTAGAAATGCTTTAGAAATATTAGGCTATGATTTATAGGATGGAATAGAATGGGGAGAGAAAAAAAGAGAGAGAGAGAGAGAGAGAGAGAGAGAGAGAGAGAGAGAGAGAAAGAGAGAGAGAGAACTAGAAAAAGAAAGCAAACAACAACCAACAACGGCAGCAGTCACAGTTCACAGTCATGGCCATGATGACAGAAAAGGGGAAATATAGATCAATAGTAGCAATTCATGAACAATAATACAGAAATTAGCAACATATTTGAAAAAAGTTAAGGAAGAGGGAGATGAGCTTGAGCAATCAAAGGTGTCACTCGTTATATGCAAGAAATGATATTCTAGAGGAATTTCTGACATAGGTCAGGGAAAACCATTTTTTCTTGCCAAGTGCCAAATTAATGCACTTATGCATCACGGTCAAAAGTTTCAGAGCACTTAGAGATAGGTATTAGTCTGAAGAGTTTTGCAACAATATTTCTTAATTTTCTGATAACATTAAGTAATAATCAGAATTACCCAAACTTGTTCCTCAGCCCTCTGCAGGTGAAGCTTCTCTCCTTGACCTCTCTTAAAGGTTAAGCACCGGTGGAAATCCCCATCCCTCTCCTGCAACCACCCATAGTCAAATTTTTTTCCTCTGCTTCTGTTCCCTGGTAGGGGCCCAGATTTCCTCACTTATACCCAACATCCACTTCGGTGGCACTGACACTGAGGACATCCAGCCATACTTTTCCATTCTCGTTTTGGGCGCTGAGTGACAGACAGCCTCTACTTTCTAATACAGACAGATCACCAAGCAAGACACAGAGCAACGTGGAAGGACTGAAGAATCTTTTCCTTCCCACCCTTTGTTGAAACTTACGGAATAACCCCAGCCTTTCTCCACATGTTTCCTTAATAACGATTTCTCAAATCCATCCATTCTCAAATGAAGGAAGAACTTAGCAAATTGCTCAAAA